>JACCID010000350.1:0-101084 GCA_018906775.1 Sycophila sp. Sp_5
ACTCCTCGGGTAACCAACGCTTTAATCTGCGATACGTGAACCTTCGCACTCTTCTTCGCATTCTCCGTCCTCAACTAAATACACGGTTGGGGACACTACTTCAAGGATTTTATAAGGTCCGGAGTATTTCGGGGCCAGTTTCGCGGGCGTATTTATCAGCGGCCTTCGATAAGGGATACTCACGACGTAAGACCTGATCGCCGACCGAGAATCGCACGTCTTTTCGTCCCCGATTATACTGCTTCCTTGTTTCTCCTTCGCTTCATCAACGAACTTCGCAACCAAGTCTCTCAACGCATCAAGCCTCTTCATCCTATCTTTCCACACTTCTGGGTCAATGGGGATTACTTCACGCGGGGGTTCAACTTTTCTTCTCAAGCTCTTCTTAATTGGGGCTGCTCCTAAAACATCTATGTGGTTGTTTCTACCAACGACGTTGTTCCTAGAGCGGAACTACTCTCTTCTGGGTTCTGGGGTAAATATCGATTTAACAGCTCTTCAATCACCTCCTTCTGTCTTCCTCGCACCTCCGATAATCCTGCACACTCCGCCAATATCTCATCACGCTGCTCTCCTTCCAACTGAAACTCGTTCCATTTTCCTCCTTTCGACCTCCACATCCTCCTCGGGGCGTATGTGACTTCCATTTCCCATTTTATGCAGAAGTCCATACCTAGAATCATCTCATGTCCCAGGTCTGGTACCGCTTTAAAGATATGGTTGTCACTAACCCCTCCTACATCCAAGTTCACCCTCAGGTCTCCTACAGGGTTCGACGCACTACCTAGTAGTGTTTTAATAGCTAGGGTGGATGGAATGAGCCTATCCCGATATCTCTCGGTTATCTTGGATCCGACTATCGAGATTGTCGCTCCGGGATCCAAGAGGGCTCGATACCTTTCTCCACCTAGTGTCACGCACAGGTATTGTCTATTATCTGCCTGGAGGCCTGCCAATGGCGCGTTTGGATCGTCTGCGGTCTGGGGTTTTGCTGAGCTTGGCTCAGCTTTTCCCCCTCCCTGGACTTGAATTGGCGATGAGCACCTCGCGTGCGACTCGCCAGGCTCAACGTCCATAGACGATGTCGGCGCCGGACGCTTACCGTACAAATATGCTAGGGCTTGTCCGATACTTAGTCCTTTGGGTTGGGTTCTCTTTGGCATGCAGGGGTAACATCTTCTTCAGGGGCTGGGGTGTTGAGTTTGTGGGGATTGGGGGTTGGGGAATCTTCTCTTCTTGGGAAAACTTCTCTTCCTGGGGAAACTTCTCTTCTTGGGGAATCTTCTCTTCCTTCACGACACTTGATCCCAGGGAAATTACGTTGCTAATGTTGCGTCGTTTTTCTTCCCCGAGGATCTGTTGCTTCTCATCCTCTTCCTTCTGCATACATCCTTCCCATGGGGTACTGGGGAAATTATACTCTAAAACGGCCGGCCTCCCTCCTTTCTGAGGTGGCGTGCCGTGAGAGTAATAATTCTCCATTTCCTCATCTACTTTATACTCCTCCTCTTCGGATTCATCCGACAGGTCCAACGCTTGTGTGATTAATGGGTTCTGTGTCTCCTTGGGTACGAACATTCGCATGTCCCTTTCCTCGGATTCTTTGAATTTGTCCCTTTTAATCAGCGTGATACCTGTGTCGTCCTCTATCCTGTGCACCATCCTCTTATACTGCAACTTCTTGACTTTCTCTTTACTCTTCATCTCTTCTAGTGGGGGTTCTAAATTCAAGATTATTAAGGGTTTTGGGAGCTCGTAACTTCTCTCATCTTCTGTAAGGGGGGCTGGGGGTTTTGGGGATTCGTAACTTCTCTCATTCTCTACTAAGGGGGCTGGGGGTTTTGGGGGCTCACTATGCGCGGGTTCTCTTGCGCGGGGGGAATTCTTCTTCTCTTCGGGGATTCCTCCAAGGTGTGGGAGTTTAATACTCATCAGAGGACGTAGTGTTGAGATCACTGTTGTCCCTGTCCGTTCCTTGGAATTGCCCCTTGATTTGGGAATTGAGACATGAGGGGAGGCAATTGGGCTGCTTGCCCCCCCTGCTGCCCGTTTCCCAACATCTTGGCAAAAGAGGCACAATGGTTACACTGGTAGAAGGTAACCCCTTCTGCGCCACATACCTGACACGCTATGCCTTGCTTAACATTCCTCGGGCATTCGCGTGACCGGTGTCCAAATTGTCCACATGCGAAGCATTTTGTCTGCGGACAATTGGAGGCTCTGTGCCCTACATTACCGCATGTAAAGCACGCTCCAATGTATCCTGGCACCTTGCCACCTTGCTGCGGTTGTCCGGTCGGCTGTTGACCTTGGAACGGTTGCTGCAATGGTGGTGGTGCTGCAGCTACTGATGCATACTGCATGGGTGTACTTGTGGGCGCTGGGATTACTATCTGCGCGGTTGGGGTTTGGCTTGTTGCTGCTGCAATTTCTTGGGCCTCACCTCCATCTCCATTGTTACCCTTATCTTGCGCTATTTTCTTCTTCTTCGGGGTATTCTTCTGGGTCTGTTTCTTCTCTTCCTCTACGGCCGCAACCTTCTCCGTCTTCTTGGGGGGTTAAATGCTCCTCCTGGCACAGACGACTTTTCAGGGGGCGGTGGTGGTTTGAAGCGGGCTATATTCTCTTGTTCTTTCTCGTATATCCTTCCTAGCTCATGGATTTCCGCGAAGTCCTTGAGGACATAGTCCCTAAATCGGACTTGGTAATCGGGGCGTAAGTTTTTCAGCGCTATGCTGACCTGCTCTCTTCTGGAGGGTGGGTGTCTACAGAGGTGAAAGATGGATTTGAGTGCTGTTATATACGCGGCGATTCCCTCTCCTTCGCCCTGCGTTCTCGCACGTGCATCCATCAAAATGTCCTCGTCCGCCCGTTCCACCATATACTGGTGTTTAAATTCCCTCCTGAATTCTCTCCAGGTTCTTATTTCCCTCTTCACCGTCCTAAACCATTGACACGCCTTCTCCGTCAAGGTGCTCGGGATTGCTCGCAACATGCCTTCGTCTGATAGCCGGTGGCTGTCTTTGCAGTCTTCCAGCTTTAATAAATACTCCTCTGCTGCTCCGTGGCCTTCGCCGTTATACGTGATTCGCCATGTTTGGAATAGTTTGGAGATCTTCATATCTAGACTGGCGTCGCGCCTTCTCCCATCACCATGTCGTCCGTGTCCTCTCTCATCACTCCTGCTTCTCCTCCTATCACGCCTATCTCTATCATCTCTTCGTTCATCATCTCTACTATCTGCTCGTACCCTAAATCTTCTCTGCAACCTCAATCTGGGACTTCTCTCTCTACTTCCATGGGAGCTCCTACTCCAACTTCTGCGGGACAATCGGGACCTAATATCTTCACTCGCATCTCTACTGTGACTTCTTCGCTCTCGATGACTTCGTCTACTTCCTCTCGAATCTCTACTCCGACTTCTCTGGGATTCGCGATAGCTTCTCCTACTTCCTCTCGAATCTCTACTCCGACTTCTCTGGGATTCGTGATGGCTTCTCCTACTTCCTCTCGAATCTCTACTCCGACTTCTGTGGGGTTCGTAAATACTTCTCCTACCTCCTCTCGAATCTCTGCTACGACTTCTCTTGGGGGACTGTCGGGTAATTCTTCTTTCATCACGAACATCTTTACTTCTTCTTCTGGGGGAATTATGGGGATTTCTTCTCACATCTCTTCTATCTTCTCTACTTCTACTTCTGCCTCTTGTCAGCCTATTTTCTTTTACATTTTTCGCCGTGTTCTTATCACCGTGTTTCTCTACTTTTCTTCTGGGTTGGGGATCTACCTCTTCTTTGTCTAGTGCAGGGTTTGTCGCGGGGTTGTTCGCGGGGATTGTCGCGGGGATTGACAATTGCTCGCGGGGTACGCGGGGTAAAAGGGGATGCTGAGGGTTGGTTTTCTGTGGGTCGCGGGGTTCTAGGGGGCCTAACGTCTCTAGCTCGTTTCTTCTTCCGTTTGTTTCTTCAGACTCCTTAACCGTTCGCTTGGGTACTGCTCCTCCTTGCTGATTCACCCTCAGACTGACTGTGGTTGCTGGCTGTTGGATTAATTCTTCCATTTCTATGGATAATCCACTTGTCGATACTTGATCAGCATAGATAACTGCGGTGTCGGTGGCGTCGGCACATTTTCCACTAGATGGCTAGGTCGATGTCTACTTTCTTCGAATTGAAACCTTGCCGTACTATGTCCCATACTTCTTCGACTTGGCCAAGCAATTGGAATTGGTGTTGGTATGTCAAACGGCCATTCCCGAATTCCTGATGCCAAACTCGTTGTCGTCCTTGGGGCTGTCGGCTGGATATGCGCTTGTGCTGCACCGCTTGTTGTAACTATCGTGCTGGTCGTCGTCATCGTTGTAGCTACCATAATCGGTACTGTGGGGTTAATCTGTACCCTTTGCAGTCTCTCCTCCAATTCGGTATTTGTTTTCGGTCCCATCGCTCCTTCTTCTTCGCTCTCTGCATCCTCCTCAACCTCTTCTTCTTCTACTTCATCATTTTCTATATTCCACGGGACATCTTTAATCTTCATTTCCTCCCTGCATTTTGCTCTCAACAATCTATCTCTTAACATTGTCGTCGATCCTTCTATATTTAATCCTGCGTGAACTAACTCTCTAATCAAGGGTGCGGGTCGTAATTAAATAAAATAATATAGATTTTTAGAAATGCCACACTCGCTTACTCAAATGGGCGTTCAGGGGCGATACACGGGGTTATACGCGGGGAAAAAATTTTGGGGATCTTCTTTTCTCCATAAAAAATCTTCCAACAGAGGGAATTTCAAATAGCTAATTTTCCTTGATTCTGTGGGTTGAAATCTGCCAATTTCCGTTGAAAATCCAATTTGTATAATTTTCCGGAAAATTGTCTATAGAAAATTTTTCCACAGAAGAAAACTCGAAATTCTACTTTTCCCTCGTCCTCTGAGTTGTCCTGGATCTAATTCTTCCTCAATCTCAACTTTGAATTTTTGTTCCGGAAAATGACTATGAAAATTTTTCCCACAATTAGAAATTCGAAAATCCTATTTTTTTAGCGTTGTTAGACCTTCTTCTGTTGAAATCCGTCGAAAACTGAATTTTTAAAATTTTCACTGAAACGAAGAAAATTTTCTACAACACACAACAGAATTTACAAAAATTGTACGCGGGAGATTTTCTGCAATTTTCCTGGTCGACACTTCCAAATTTTCTGAAAGGGAAAAAAAACCAAAACAGGACAACACACAAATTCTCACTTCTTAACCTATAAAATCGAACACGGGATAAATCGAACACGTGGCAAAAAAAAATTTTCGGCTTCCAAGATGGCAGCGCGTCGTCTCGGCAGCGTGGTCTGGGAGCTATGGTTGGGCGCCACTTTGTGATAGGGGAAATGGTGGAGGCCGGGGTTTACACCTCCCTCCCAGTCACAAATGGGAAAACGGGTTACTTGGGGTGCGTTCCCCCGTTCCGCTTCGCCCTTTTCCCTTGTTGGCGAGGTGCGGGTTTGGGTTTTTCCCTTTACACACACGGCTTCTACACTTCTACTCACTTCTACGGCTCGACTACACAATGGGATTTTCCGCTTGGCTGCGTCTCCTCTCCTGCTGCTCCACAACCTAACCTAAAGGGGAATTCTACGCTTTACCTACTACTCCAAATTTGTTGAGCGCCAGGCGCCTTGAAGACGCCGCCGGATCACGAACTCCTCGCTCCGGTTGAGATTCTTTTTCCCAGGGTTGGGGGGGGGGGGGGGTCTTCCCGAGACTACCACGTTCACGCACGCATGCACGTGGCGTTTGCTGCACGCTCCGTTGACGACGCGGATTCGGCTACTCGCTCGAGGTAGCCGGTGCACACGGGAATTGATGAGAATCAGCTTCAAAACCACCACCTCACAGCACAACCCACACTTAGAAATTAAACACGACTCTAGTGATCTTTTTCTAATAAATATATTGCCTCCTGGCTTAGGGAATACACTTGTGGTTTGTTGTATGTGTGCGCGGCGCGGTTTTATTTCGCGGGATTTTCGGAGGGGAATTACAATAGTAAAGGGGGAAAGAGAAATTAGAGGTTGCGCGGGGCTCACCGTCTCAAAACTCTTTCGTCCTAACTAAGTACGCTCCTACTACTCCTCACTACTAGCTAATTTTAACTAAACTCGTGAAGTGCGTCCGGCTTCTATGTGAGCTTTCGGCGGAATTGTACGTCCGATCGCTACACGAGTTTTCGGCTGAATGGCGTAGCGTCGCGGCGACGAACACTTCCGTGACGCCAGCCCTTACTCCCTCTCACTCGCTCTCGCATTCTCCCTATACTCTCTCTCTCTCAAGGGTCGCCTCGTCGACTCGTTTCCGCCCGCACCGACGATACGAGCGACGATTGGCTGCGCGACGTCAGCGCAGCCACTCAAAAATCGTTCATCGCTAGCGCGAGCGCGAGTTAAAATCGAGCGCTGCGCTACGTAATTTTCGCGCGAACGTTGGCCGCCTGCTCGACTCGCCGAGCTCGTCGAGCAGCGCCAGTGACGTCACGCGCGTAGTCGGCCGCTCTCTTTCGCTCCATGCTTCGCCGATCTTCCCTCTCTCTCGCACACCTCGTTCTCTCTCTCGCTGATACGCGCGCGCCACCTCGACTCGCGCGCCTACTCGCCTACTCGCTCCGTCTCTCTCGCACCTACACGTGCGCGCCGCCTCGTATCGCGCGCCAACTCGTGTACGCGCGCTTTCTCTCTCGCACTCGTACGCATGGTCCGCGCTCGACCACGTGCTGCGCGCGGACCGAGTGTATGCTTCCCCAGGTGCGCGGCGCACCCTGGGGGAGTCGCGGCGCGTCGTTGTAGTCGCGGGTGTTGTGTGTGTCAGTGTGCGTGTATGTGTTTGTGTGGGGATGTCGCCAGGGCGGCGTTCGCGTCGTCGGTGATAGCCATCATGGCGGCGCCGGTCAGCTGGTCCTCGTGGCCTCGCCGCGTCGTCAAGTCGTCGCCGTCGCCTCGTCGCCAGCCGTCGCGATGCGCCTTGTCAGCTGCTCCGCTCCGTCGGCTGTGCTTTGGTGCGGCCGCCTCCCTGCGGCGCGGCCTCGACGAAGTCCCGGAGGCCTGGCTAGGCTCAGGCGGCATCCTCGCACGTGCTCTCTCTCTCTCGCACGCATGGCTGGCAGGTGCGGTGGCGCGTCGTCCGCTCCACACCTGTCACTTTGGTGGGCCTACAGTGTGCAGAGATGCTCGACGTTAAATAATTTATTTAACGTCGACGCCTTCTCAGCCCTTGAGACCCTCCGAGAGAGAGAGCCGAATCACTCACGCGTTAAGACGTGCAAATGCAACGTCACAAGAGAATTTCGGTGTGTGTCCCTACAAGGCGTAGAATGTAATTAACAAGTAGAAGTAACAAGTAAAAATTAACATCAGTGTTTTGAAGTGAATTAAATGTTGTCTTTGCAAAATTTAATTAAATGATTAATAAATATCTATCTTCCTACAGCTAAAAAAGCAATATGTCGCTTCCAATCCGTGATTTCGAAGCCGAGCATTTTGAATGCGCAGGATTTGTAATTTGCAAATTTTGTTACGAAGAACGTTTAACACCGCAGATAAGAATTATGTACTCACATGTTATAACAAGAACTACATTGCAAACTTTAGAAATTGTTAATTTTAGAGCTTGTCATCAATGCTCAAGAACAATAAAATTCATTCCAAAAAACGTTACAATGTTCTCTGAAACGGGTAGTTGTACGAGGATAGCTTTAGCTGATTCTGCTTGTTACGACTCGGTATATGTACCACCTGCTACAAACTATGCGAACCCCTTAGTTTTGCGTAGTGCTCATGAAGCACTTATGTCCGACGCTAGATTATTTTTGCAAAAAACTTTAACGGCAATTTATAAGAAAACTATACCTTTTAACTTACAAGTTCACGCTAAAAACGCATGTAGACCTGAATTTTTCCGAACTACTATGCCACCACCCGTTATTAACCCGTTAATCGTAATTAATGATGAAAATGAGCAACAACAGCAAGGCATTGAGGAAGAAGATTATCAGGAACAGGCACAGTTAGACGAATAAAATCAAATAATGTTTATATAAATAATTTTATTTTCAGATCATGGATTTTAATCAAATTTTTTCCATTTTTTTTGCTGTACTAAATGCACGAGTTTTAGCTCTCGGCATGTCTTTCTTGCCTGTAAATGAAAATCCGGGTTTAGCTTTCAGCAGGATTGAAGATACAGTCTTACCTATTGAAAATATCGAACTCTTTACTACTATCAATCTCAACGAAGGATTTAAAGTATTAGAATTGCAATTATATACCGGAGATTTATTAGCAGATCGAGACAAAAATTTTTCCGAACCAGCTGAATTAAATTTAGCTTTAAGCGTAAATGACAAGTTAGAAAAATGTATAAAAACGCACAAAAAATTGTACAATCATATTGCAAATCTACCTAATTCTGATATCGAGACGATTACAAGAAAACCCTTGTTTTATTCACGAACAAGCAAGCTAAGAACAATTCTGCAAGAAATCACACAATTGCGTGTCCGGGAGAAAAAATTTAGCTATAACGTAGCATTAAAAACTGTAACTGCAAATAATCAAGTATATCAGAGTCAAAAATTATTCATTGAAAAATTTAATAGAGTAAAATCTGTAATGGACACTGTATATCAACTCATACGTTTCAATAACACTGTAAATGACTACCAAAAATTACGATTATTCGCACTCAATTTAGTAACTGAGGCTATAATTACAAGTCAAGAATTAATGATTGAAATTATTGAAATAATTGATAATAAAAACAATTTTGCAATTACAGAAACCATGCAATTTATGAAAGATAGTGACTTAATAACAAATCTTCCTTTTAATTTTCACTCAATTAAAACAGCCCTTGAATTAGGAATCGCTGAATCTAAAGTTTTTTATCAAGAGCAGGAAATCATAATTAAAATGAGTCTACCTATCACATATAAGAATGTTTTCAAAACCTATGTAATTATACCTTTTCCATCATATTAGGAAAACAATAACAAAAGCACTGTAGCTTACGTTCAGTCCGATTATAAATACATATTAAGAGACTATGATAACAAAAATATATTTTTAGCAAATCAAGAAGAATTTGACTCATGCAAAGAACAAGAACATTTAAGAATCTGTGCAGATTTTAAACAATTTGTTATAAACAAAGATTGCGAAGCAGAATCGTTGACAAACCCAACTAGTTTATCATTTAGAAAATGTAAGATTGTTGTCGAAAAGGCGAGAGATTATTATGTCATTCCCACTACGCAGCCAAGACATTGGCTTGTATCGGTTAAACAACAAAATGAAATTAAAGTAAGATGCAGTAACACCGGTAACAGATTGGTAATATATAGCAATGCGGTCATTGACTTACCGGAAAATTGTACCGCGACCCTGGAAGGTCACACTATTCCAGGGGGGGAAGGGTCAACATCCACACATGCTATTGTTATTCCCAAATTAAAATTAGATTTATTAAATCCTATCGAAGCTAAAATAATTAATGAACCAAATGATCATCTCTCACCTAGAAACAATCGTAGTAATAATTATAATAATACTATGAAAATTATAATCGTAACAACTATTTGTATTGCTTTAGTAAGCATAAGCGCACTTAGCTTAGTAGCATATTGTAAACCTAGGGAAGAAAACCCTAAAATCAAGGATAAAACCAAGAGAAATACTATACGATTAGATCCTGAATTTAAATGCGAATTTAGCACTTTGGAAAATTCGGTACCTAACAACAGTAACAATAAATTAAAGAGTTGTCAAACTCGCGAAATCGCGATTAAAATTCAAGAAAATAGTCAAACAGAGCGAATTTACGCTAGTCCTCCATTTCCACCAAAACGCGTTTCTAAGAAAAAAATAGATTATGATGTACCCAATTTTCCACCACGAAGAGTTAACCGTAAAGCGAAAAGACGATCGAACACTTATCGTAGTCTGTCTACCATAGTGGAAATCGACGAAGATCGCTGTAGATCGCCAAGATATGAAAATTGCGAGAAAATTTTTTCCGCTTCTGTAGACAACTTAGAAAATGGCTATGTACCCATGAATAAAAGCAAAAAACATATAACTATAGAATCTGATTATATATTCATGGCTGATTTAAACAGTACATTATAAAAAAAATTAGAGTAGAAGATTTTTATATCCTAATTGGATGAATGACATTAATAATAGAGAAATAGTCCTTAGAAGAAATGCATCTTTTTCAACACGAGGAAAAACATATGGAGAATTTGCACATTTACCATTTGGAAAATATAATTCTTGGGGTTTCGACCTGTTTTTCGGAAACTGTAGCAATTGCAGAGCTCGTTTACCAGCATGGAGGCAATGCACAAGATGTCTACATTTACACATTGCATATCCGGAAAAACCAACCTCAACTGTAGCCTGGGAATGTCCAAATCAAGAACATCAATTAGCATTAACAAATCCTCAAAGATGTGTATCATGCCAAGGACCATGCACGCCTCTTCCAGTATTTGTATCTCAAGAGACAATTAATTTAAATGATCGCCTTTTTCCTGGATGGAGCATTTGACTAAGAAACCGCATTTGCTGCCTCCGCCCCGAGTAAAGGAGAGAAGGGAGCGTATTTAGTAGAAACCATCCTCGCTGCCTCAGAGAAAATTAGGGAGGGGAGCCATATTAGGGAAGTAAGAACCGCCCCGTTTCTTTAAAAAATCAGGGAAAGCGAAAAGAGAAAGTTGGAAAATTTTTTTTCTCTCAATTTTCCCTCAAAGCTGACAGTTTTATAGAAGAATCAGTCTCGCTCAAACCATTCAAGCAAGATGTTGTACGCCGCAATCATCGCCTTTGCTGCTCTTAAGCAATTACTTAGACCTTCAAAAAAGCCGAGGAGCCGTTCGCCGCCAGTCAAGGTGCAAGAGAAGAAAATAGAGGAACTTCTGCTCGACGAATATCGCCAAGCAGCGGCATTAAGAGTGCCGGGCAGACTGCCAACCCTACAAGAGTTGTCCTACAGGACAATTCAGAAAAATCTACTAGTACACACGGAGTTAGCATTGGGTGCCTTTTCTGCCAAAGCTCGGCGGGGGTCTTTACAGAAAAAGCAAGGGCATGCGCCAAGCTGTCATACACTTGGGGGCTTTCAAATGCACGCTCGAACAAGTACTGCTATCGTGGAAGTGCGACGACGGCGTAGTTCGGGAAAAGGACATCTCCGAAAAACTTGACGGTAACGGCAGACCAATCCAGAGAAGAGTGCCACTCAACGCCGTAGTAAAAACCATCAGTGATGCTATGGCGATGGTTTGTCCCGAGCTGCGTGCGCATTACCGCGAGATGATTGCCGGTGTCAAATGCAAACGCAGTTGGAAAGCGGAAACGGAGTCAAGAGACGAAGATGAGTACGAACCACTGTACACGGGAGCACTCTTCTTCGAAGAAAAATGGTTTGGCAGAGCACACCCTGATTCACCAATCAGTGGCTTCTGTACCAATTATTGGGACAGAGTGTGTCGACACAGTGGCTGCGAGCAACTAATACCACTCTGGAGGAGTTGTGTCCGCTGCGCGAATGAGTGCATGCGAAAAGTCAACGGGGAAGCAAAATGGATTTGCTACTTTGAATGCGAGAATCCTGTCCATCGTACAGAATTGGATATCGTCAATGAGTGTTCCACCCACTTCGGATTTTCAGAGGTCCAATATTATGCCATACCCGCTTTCGAATGGAATTAAGAAAAATGGATGATTTCTTTTCAGCCTCCTTTTACTCTACTCCTCTCCTGTTCTTCTAATACGTCTCCCAAGTAATTTTAAGTATTTATTGTAGATTTCTTTTGTATTAGGGTTTAGAATATTCAAACAGTATAAATTAAAGAAAAATACAATATTTAACAAAAAAAACCACAACAAAAAATATATATATACAAGTAAGTTAGGCTTGGCTAGGGAGCACTCTTCCAAGCCAAGGCGGCGTTTCGGCGCGCTTTTCTCTCCGCAAGAGAGAGGGATACGGCGTTTCGTCGCCCCGCGACTCGAGTCTTCGGGGGCGGGCGTGTGACGTCGGCACCCGAATGGCGCCGCAGTCATCATACGTTATCCGGCGAGTCGAGAACGCGAGTTTACCGACGTCCAATCTCGCGCAAAACTCGCGACTGTATCGACAGTCACTTAACTTGTATTCCGTAGTATTCGATGTCGGTAAACAACAACATATGTTTGAACCGTTGACGCAAGGCTGCGCATCTGCGTCTAATCAACTAATGCCGGGCTGCGTGCCATGTGCGTGCGAGATAAGCTAAGTAAAAAGTCTTGTAAGACTTTGTAACGAATTTATTGATTTCCACCCAATATCGATTTTCGCAGGGAAAACGCCCCAAAATTCGGCCTATATAAACAGGGCAAAATCGAGGACCACAGCTCAGTCTTAACCGAGAACTACACCGTCACTCTGTCAGTCTGAATACCGAAATTCTGTAAAACTTAACTTAGAATTATTTCGAAACCCTGTATTTCAAAAGTATATTTAAAACTAGTCTTTGTAGTATTTGTATAACAAGTATTTATTCTGAATAATAAATTCAATTATTATATTTGAAATCGGTCGCCTATTTATTTCGAGAGCATCCAAATTTCCCGCCGAAAGAACTCCGTCGCTGCCGTATCGAGCCTACACGCAGCGCCTGCGTTCCTGTAACCCGCTCAACTCCCAGTAGCCAGATCTCCGAAAAGGTAATTATTTGATTATTATAAACTAAGTATTATGTCTGTGCATGTTTCGTGATGCTTTATCCTCAATCCCTAGTATATCGCTAACGCGTTGACTATAAACGAGGAACGCGGAATTATTCATTAATTCTCGCGCCAACACACACAAACTAGCTTACGCGGCTCGACGTAACAGCTGATTTCAATTCCAATTGAAAAATAAGTCAGTATTTTCAGCAATAGGAAATGAAATCAGCCAAAATTAAAAGAAGTCTACGCACATTCTACGAATTATAAATAATATTTTGATGCAAACAGAACTGCCATTAAGCAAGCCGTTTCAAAATTATTTGAAAAACGAAATTTACATTAGATGCTATAGCAGAGAATATAGGGAATTGTCGGTACAGTAGAGCGTGGAAATTATGTTCGGCATCCCCTTAAAAGGTAAATATGAAATACGCCCGGAACGGGTCGCGACGTCACATCAGAATCAGATGTTTAGAGACAAGTATATAACAGTAATATGCTGTTTTATATATTAAAGTTTCAGTAAAATAAAGGGTTCAATAAATCTCTTCGATTATATGCGTGAGTTCTGTTCTTGTTCCTATTCTACGTTTTCGTGCGAAGCCCTAATGTCTCACTTTTTGTGGGGTGTATCGACTTTTATTTGTGTTTATCTTGTTTACTCTAAGGATCGTGGAAAGCGCTTTACCGCGATAAACATGGCGGCATCCATGGATGGATCAAAAGATGTAAAACTAAGTTCTTGTAAAGTTTTAATAATCGGGGCTGGAATGGCAGGACTCTCTGCCGCCAATCATTTACTTAAAAATGCTGAAACAGATTTTCTTATCGTTGAAGCTCGTTCTCGCGTTGGTGGTCGGATAATTGCAACAAAGATTGGTAATTAGTTAAATTAATTTTTTTTTCATTTATATTCTTCCTATCATTTTTTAAAACTCATTTCTTTCATTGTTGTTTTAGGTGATCAAAATGTTGAATTAGGAGCAAATTGGATTCATGGAGTTCTAGGCAATCCAATATTTGAGTTAGCTATGGCAAATGATTTAATTAGCATTATGAGTATCTCAAAACCTCATAAAATTGTTGCTGCTATGGAAGATGGTAGACAAGTACCATTTTCTATTTTGGAAGAAATCTATACAGCATATATATGTTTTCTAAGAAGATGCGAAGAATATTTTTTAAGTTCTTACAGTCCACCTGAAGGAGTTTATAGTGTAGGAGAGCATATAGCACTTGAAATTGATCTTTATTTAGCTTCTTTATCACCAGAGGAACAAAAGATTAGGCAATTACTTTTTGATTGTTTATTGAAAAGGGAAACTTGTATTACTGGATGTGATAAAATGGAGGAAGTTGATCTTTTAGAAATGGGCTCATATACAGAACTACAAGGTGGAAATATTAATTTACCCAGAGGTTATAGTTCTATATTAGAACCAGTTTGTAAGCACATACCTAAAGAAAAATTCCTTATAAATCATACAGTTACCAAAATAAGGTGAGATATCTATAAAGTAACAATTATACCAATTACATTTTCATTACACCAAACAAAATTAGATTTCTTCCATATAACGTTTGGAAAAATTAATTCAAATATTCTTAATATCTTTGTTACTGATCTTTGTGAAATTATAAATAAAATGTAAGTAACTTATACTAATTTTTCAAACTCAAGGATTTAGAAATTGAAATGTTGAAATAGACCTATAAGAATTTGATTAAATTTTTTAAAATTCATTGAAACATAAAACTTTCGTATTTGTCCATTAAATCAAAAAAATTTTAATGCCTTAACTTGGGTAAATAAAACTACTTGCAAAAACATAAAAAGCATATAAAGATAAAAATATTAACTTCCGTACCTATTGTTTTGAAAATTAATGTATTTTTCTCCACTCCAACCTCAAATACGCATGTTTGCATGTGATTTGCGGCTCTCTTGGAGAAAAATACAGTTTCACACTGGTGCGTAAGTGAATCTTTGCCTCGGGAGACTTTTCGGCCTTGCTTTGCTCGACCTAAAAACGTCTCCCGACGCAAATAATTCACTTCCGCACCCGTATAAAAATGTACTATTGGTTTCCCTTAACCTATTCCAACCCTATTGAAAAGAAATATGTATTTTTATTATATATTTTTGATTCGTAACAAAAATACATATACAAATTACGTATGAAATATTCATAACACAGCATTCGAATTTGTATGGTATTTTTGATACGTACTTTTTTAATCTTCATTTATTTTTATGTTATTTAAAAAAAAGAAATTAGTTTGTAGCCTGTTATCCTGCTAATTATGGGGATTATCATATCTATGATAACACTCAAACTGAGGGAATGAGCTTAAAATTGATTATTTTATCCATATTAGAAATAAAATCACGTACCAAAATTATGTAACAAAATAAGATAACAATAATATGTATAAAAGTTACTTACTTTTGTTACATAATTTTTTCATAAAAGTTACGTATTTTTGTTAAGTGCTTAATTTGAACGCTGTGTTATGAACATTTCATATGTAATTTGTATACGTATTTTTGTTACAAATCAAAAATACGTAATAAAAATACATATTTCTTTTCAATAGGGAATATTAAATTCATATAAAAATACTTCTAATCTTAACATTATTCACTGTATATTTATTTTAGTTTTTTAATAAAACTTGAACTACTTAAAAAATATTGAATTAATTTAAAACTTAAACTGTATTATTTGTGTAAGGCCACTACATAATGGTTGTACAGTCTGCTTATCTAGAAGCATTGCGATAACTTAATAGTTTCAGTGTAAGCATGTAAGAGTGATAATGCGGTATTTGAAGCCAAAGGAGAGCAAAATGTTTCTATCTTTGGTTTCTTTATTATAATATGCATTCATGAATTATAATGAACTTAAATAAAGAGATTGATAGAAAATACCCTACTAAAAATCCTCAGTTTAAAATTAGGGGAAAATCATGCTATTTTAATACATGGATGTAGAAGAAAGAGATTTTGTCATTCATAAAAATTTAGTGTTCTCCAGAAAACATTTTTAAAATTATTTTTATTAATTAGAAGACATTAATTATTTGCTCTGGGAATTCTTTTCCAACTTTAAATAAGGTTAGAGTACTTCGCTATTGATAATAATTATCTAATTTAATTAGATAGCTGAATTATGTAGTGTATGATATAGTATCATAATTCATTATATAATGATTAGGTAACTCTATTATGTAATACTTATAAATTTAAGAAAAATCAATTCTAATTGAGAAATGAGGTACATATTATGTTCTACCATGTGGATTATAACACTCAAATTGGGGAACTGAGTGAAAAAGTTATTATTTAGACAACATCCCACATAGCATGAAATAATTATGAGAAAGATTCACAGAAAGGTTTGAATGAAACGTTGCTGAATCCTTTCCCGCAGCTTACTAATACCTTGCAACAACATTTTACAGAAATATTTCTTGAATCCTTTCAGGAACATATCAGAAAGGTTCACTGAAATATTATTATTGAAAACATAAAACCTTTCAAGAAAACAAAGTAAAATCTTTGCAAAAATATTTTAGAAAATATTTCACGAAATGCTTGCAAGCACATTTCAAGAAATATTATTTTAAAGATTGCAGAAACCTTTTCACAAGCATTCAGCATAAAGGTTTTTTAAAATATTTTATAAAAGTTACTTAAACCTTTTAAAAAAAGGTTTTATGAAAAGTATCTGCAAAGTTTCATTAAACATTTCACAGAAACCTTTTAGAAATGTTTTAGACTCAATTCAGTGTAAGATTAATTTTCGCAATTAAACATATCACAGAAACCTTGCTGAAAGTCTGCAGGAACCTTTCATGAAATAGTTTGTGAAAATTTTCCAAAATTTTTAGCAAAGTAATTTACAGTCATATTGAAAAATCTGCCGTAAGATTTTATGTATTTTAGGTATTAGGTATTTCTTTTAGTCGACTTTCTAGAGTAATAAACCATTTCTTATTTGTAAGTGTTTACTAAATCTAGCATTGCTTGCTGGTGTCACATCTGAATACTTCTACCATATTACGCACCTTTTGTAATCGATTTATATTCACTGTACTTATTTGTGATAGGTAGCAGGCATGATGTTGACAATCTTATTTTAATTATCTTTAGGTAGATATGTCGAATATCCAAAACCAGAAGATAATACTTAGTAATGTAAAAATGCAGTAAAATTTTAAAAACACATGCATGTTCCCTATTACAAAATTAATTACCCATTTCAATGTCCTACATAGAGATTAATAAATTATTTCATTGACAAGGAAGGTAATTGGAGGAGAAGAAAGTACTTGAAGTGCATTTTTAAGTGCGTAAAGATCAATGTAAAACTACTAACATTCATCTTGTATGTGCATTTGATGTTGGTTCCTATAATAATATGAACTTTACATTATACAAAATAGTTTTAGAATATTATTTATTTCAATGTAATAAGTAGCTTTTTAAACATTGCAATAAATAAATCATATGAAATACTTATTTTTTATAATTAAATAATTTAAAAACCTTTCTTCTATTTTTCATGTAACTGCTAAATACTATACCATAAAATATTTAAAAAGTTTACAAAAATATTTCAAGAAACTTTCTTATTAAATATTTTACGAACATTTCATGAAATATTTTTGCAAGATCCATGTCGCGGACATAATATTTCAAAAACTTTTCATGAAAGATTTCTGAAACATTTCAAACCCTTCATGAAATCTTTCAGAAAACTTTTAAAAATTTTTTATGCTATGTGGGATTAGATACAAGATTCAAAATCTTTAATATAATAAGTTGTGGAGGTTAATCAGGGATTCAAAGCGCCCGCCGAGCAGGGCACCCAACGCTGGGAGCCTCAACAGCGGAAACACCGCAGGAAGCAGCTGCTCGGAAGGTATAAATAGCCGTGTAATCGCGACGTTTGTTTATCATTCTCAATTCTGTTATTGTCGTTACTCTGTCAGATGTATTTGTCAACACGTCAGTGACAGTTACCATTTAAACTCAGCTGCCCGTGTCGCGCCATGGCGCCCTGTAAATATTTGTTGTATTCATCCCGGATCTTAAATTAATAAATAGGAAGTCAAGTGCACTCATCTATCTACGTCATTTACATACCCATGCACCCTCACTCCCAAATTGGTGACCCCGACGTGATCCGGGACCGACGCCACGGCAAGTGGACAACGCGCGTTTACAGGACGGCACCTGCGCCTACGAGTTCGTGACCTGCAAGCCTCGCAGCATCAATGTTACATTCGCCGGTGAGAAATCCACAGCAGCCCGGCGCACAGGACGGAGGCATTGGTGCACAGCAACAGCCTGTCGGTTAACTAGTGGACGTCGAGCCGCGCGCATATCCCCTCCAGCAAGAGCCGGTCGAGAAGCAGCCGCACGCCATCCAGCAACTGGTCCTAGCTACGGCCCGCCACCAGGCATGTATCAGTCGGGCCATGAGCGCATTCCGCTGCGCCAGGCAGGCGCACAACCGGCAGTTAAATCTGCGGCGTCCTGCCGACTCCCGCCTTTTCGGAGAAGGATGCCAGAGGCCTGGTTCCATCAAGTAGAATCAACATTCGCCGTGCACAACGTTCGCTCCGACAACTGCCGCTACTACATGGTGGTGGCGATGCTGGACGGCGACTCTTTCCAAGACCTCCTGGACGTCATCAGGAGCTCGCCAACGCAAGGCAAGTACGAGCACCTCAAATCGCAAATTTTGGCGCGCTTGGCGGATTTGGCGGACCAACGCCTACACACGCTCCTGACGGGGTTGGAGCTCGGCTACAAGAAGCCCTCGGAGCTTCTGAGGCATATGCGTGGCATGGCGGAGGCAGCCGACGTGATGCTCGCCATGCCTGCATCAGTGTGCGCTGCGGGACCACCGGTGGGCACCCACACCCCCTCACCGGCGAGACCACCTGCTGCTGCACCTGAATTGGCGTTCATCACATCGGAGCTGGCGGCGCTCAGGATCATGGTTGCCCAGTTGACGGTGACCAACAATCGGCTCTTGGACTTCATGCAGTCGGAGGCTCAGAAGGGTGATCGCGGCCGTTCATCATCCAGAGATCGCTCCGACCGGTAATAGTAGTTGGTGCTACTACCAACGCCGTTTCCGGGAAAGGGCGCAAAAGTGCGAGCAGCCCTGCAACTACCCTACACAAGGAAGGCAAAAAAACTGAACCCGTTGCCATCGGTTCAGGCGACGAATAGCAGCAACTGTATCGAAGAAAACCGCCTGCATATTTTTGACAAATCGACACACCTTAAATTTCTCAACGACTCTGGCTCCGTACTGTCTCTCATCCCGAAGAAGGCAGATAGAGGTAACTTCAAGCACGATGATCTCCTACTGCTGGCTTCCAACAGGACTTCCATCCCTACATATGACAGGCGGATGCTGTTACTCGTCGTGGAAACGGCTCGAAGTGGATATGCAGAGCCGACAGCTGCGGTACTCTCACACAAGCATAGCTGTTGCAGCTCAACCAGCAAGCGCATCTGTTCATTCAGTCTCACATGCGGACTTAGCTCTTGATCAGGAGACTAGATTGGCTTATGACGCTTTACTTTCAGAGTTCCATGACCAAACCCAGCCAACCAGATGTCACTCAGCGAATCCAGACGAGGGAGTCGTACACCACATACACACGCATGGTCCGCCAATATCGGAAAAGCCTCAACGAATATTTGTGGAGAAGAAGGCAGCAGCCCCTCCTCCAGTTAATGAGCCAGCCCGATGCACCTGACACCCAAGGCGAAAGGAGGCTACCGCGTCACAGGCGACTATCGGCGCTTGAATAGCATCACACAGCCGGACCGCTATCCACCTCCACTCATCGAGGACCTGCTGCAGGACTGCGAAGAAGCCAAGGTCTTCTCGACAATAGATCTGGACCACGCCTTCTTCCAGGTGCCTATGGCGAGAGAGGATATACCCAAGACAGCCATCACGACACCCTTCGGACTCTTTGAGTTCCTGGGGATGCCTCTAGGTCTGCGCAATGCAACTCCCACTTTCCAGCGCTTCATGCATGAGCTACTTCAGGACTTGCCTTTCATCAGATGCTATATTGACGACCTCATTGTGATGTTCCGCAACCAGGAGGAACATCACCGCCACTTGCGCACTCTGTTTGAGAGGCTGCGCCAAACCGAGCTTACGATCAACCACTCCAAGTGCCGCTTTGGACAGGAGAAAGTCACCTTCTTAGGTTACGAGATATCGCGTGACAGATACAAGCCTCCCACTAACGGATACAAGCTTCCAACTAGACGATCTTATTCATGCTCCAGCACATCCAGGCATCAGAGCAACAGTGCGAGCTCTAACTAATAAGTTTGTGTGGCCTGGCATACGTAAGGACGCTAACCGCTGGGCACGCTCATGTGAAGCATGCCAGCGAGCAAAAGTGAATCGGCACAACAAGGACGCGCTTGCATCTTTCTCTATTTCAGACAACCGGTTCGACAACGTCCATATGGACCTCATCACCATGCCTCAAGTTGGAGACCTGCGATACTGCCTTACAATGATTGACCGCTTCTCCAGGTGGCCTGTCGTCGTTCCCCTAGCCGACATGCGAGCAGAGACGGTAGCGTCGGCCTTCGTCGCGCACTGGATTGCGTGGTTCGGCTCGCCTCTGACCATAACAACAGACCAAGGAACGCAGTTCGAGTCGGCCCTCTTCACTGCGCTAGCACAAACGATTATTTTTAGAATGTTGTTTAATAAGTTTAACGCTATTTTTGTTGAATTTATAATTTATAAAATACTCTACAAAACACCGAAAATGAGGTTAGACAATTTACTTAAAAGTAAATAATGGTACATATCGCTGTCGCATCACAAGATGTTTCGTGAGCGCCATGCGTAATTTTGAAATATAATGAGTAAATTCATGGAAAATATTTCTTTTAAATAATAATTTATGTTTACGTAAATCGAAGAATTGTATTTTAAAACAAGATATTAGAATGGAGAAAGTTTTGTCAAAGTATTTTTGCTTCCGAATATAAGCGGTCCTTTATTTTATGAATGCAACCCTTTTGTTCTCTGCTAGAAAAGCGGGATTAAAAAGGAATCGCGATTTCTAGTATTGAAATGGATTTATGAATTCCAAAAATGTTTCAATTAAAATAATTAAATTGAATTAAAATGGAATTAAAATTGAAACAAAATGAATTCAATTAAATGACATTTTAATTAATGTCAATGTGTATGAATGCTAATTACACAGAAACGCATTTTAAAAGGTATTAAAATTAATTGATATTAATTACAATTCAATAAGATTTAATTCAAAATTGAATATAGATCGCAGAGTTAAGTGGATTGATAACGATTTAACTTTAATAATTTCCAGTCCGTTCTTAATATGTAATAAACCTAGGAAAAAGCGGATTGGAATTATATTTCAATAGATTTGTGCACTTTTTAATCGATTTGTATACATTCCGATGCGCTTTTAACATAAAATATATTTAAAAAACGGATTAGAAATAATTGAAATAAATTGATATTCATTAAAACCGATTACATTTCTTAACTTTTCAATCGATTTTAATAATTTCCAATGCTGAATGCAACGTGAGCACAAAATTGGAAATTATTAAAGTTGATTAAAATGATTAAGAATTAAATCATTTTTAATCATTTTAAATAATATCAAATTTATATTAATTGATTACAATACAAACGTATTGTATTAAAAACTTAATCGTTTTATTTATTAAACACGATTAAGTTTTTATTGCATTTCATTGATTTGTATCCTTTCCAATTGAATTTTATTGTAAAATTCTAATATGAACCAAAAAATATTTTATTTTTCTATTAATACGAATCTATTTGTTATAATTGCTTTAAGTATTGAAATAGATTAATCTTTTCAACATTAAAGTTAAAATACAATAATTACATTGTATTTTTAACATTAAAATGCATGCATTAAGTGCATTATACGAACGCATTGTTTGCCAAAGTTGAGCATTACAAAACTTCATTTGCTGTAGAATCAACGTGGATTTCGCTTGAATATTTGTTTTCAGTAAAATACCGATTAATGTTTTCATTATAAATTAAATTATATTAAACGGGATTGAAACTGGATTGAAACTTATGACAAAGTTCAGCATTAAACAAGGTTCTCTTTTGCATAATTAATATGGCTGCGACTTGAACATTTTCTTTCAGTATTACAACCGATTAATATTTTTAATATTAATTTATCTTTAGATGGTTCAAACTTCAATCCATTAAATTTTAATAGAGTATTAAAAAAGGTTGAAGTTAAATATTTCCTTTCAATATTAAAAGCGAATTCATTTTTTCGGCATTGAATTATATTAAAAAGGATTAAACTCTATTGCCAAAATTAAGCATTAAAAAAGGTATTTTTCCATAGCATTAATATGGATTCAACTTACATATTTCCTTTCGGTATTAAAAGCGGATTAATTTATTCAGTACTGAATTATATTGAAAAGAATTAAACTCTAATGCAGGAATGGGACTGCAGGCACCTTCGACAAACACCCCAAATCTCACTGAGATGTAAAGAAAGCAGAAAAGAAGTGCACGGAGGGAGTCGCTACACCTGACATCTGGAGCGACCAACTCTACAGTTTATAGCGAGGTACCAGTACCCGGGACTCGGCTATCAACCTCCTAGTGTTGTGTTAAGGGTTAAATTGAATCCTTTATTTTTTCTTCCAAGAGTCGATGACTCTGGAAGGGTTGGCTGTGTGGAGTTTGGTGTCTTGGGGGACTCGACACGAGGATGAGAGTCCCACGCAGCTGGATCTCTGTGACTGACTTCTTTCAATGAGTGCAAGAAGCACAAGAAGATTATTGGAGTTGCACGGAGGGAGTCGCTACACTTGGCATCTGGAGCGACCAACTCTACAGTTTGTAGCGAGATCCCAGTACCCAAGATTCAGTGATCGACCTCCAGGTGTTGTGTTTTTGTGCTGCGATCAGCTCTCCACACGTGCTCCGAGAGTCGACTACTCTGAGAGTTAGCTGTGTGGAGCTTGTGAGTCTGGAGGCACTTGACAAGAGGATGAATGATTCCTTTAGACCTGCTGCTGGCTTCCTGGAGAGTGCGAGGAGTGACTTTGAGAGTGCAGCTGTGAATCTCCAAGTCAAGCCAGTCGAAGAAATTGTCTTTTAATGGCTGCTTGACAAGAGTGCAAACAGTGCTCTAGTGCTTGAGTGCAGTGCTGGGTATAGTCCAGTGCTTCCAGTGCAAGTGGTGTCTGGGTACTCGCACCCAGGCACAGTGAGAAATTCAATCAAAGTGAGTAAGTCGAAGGTGTGAGAGTTATTGGTGTGTATGTGAATGTCGTCAACCTTGCCCTGACAACTCTCTGGAAGGAGGAGAGAAGGAAGAGGTGTTCTTGGCGGTACTCGTTTGCTTGTAAAGGGAAGCTGAGGCAGCAGGACTCCCTTCCAGTGTCAACCATGGACTCCACACCTGGTATCCGAAGGGACCGGCTGCCAACGAGCTTGCTCGAGGAGGGTATACGTTAAAGGGACTAACCAGATTCAGCCTTTGGATGGCTGCGCTCAGCCCAACAGTATAGGAGGGTTAACGTTTATGCATAGACAGTTGTTAAATTCATATTTAGTGAAAATAAGTGAATAAAAAGTTGTAAAAACTAAATAAATTCTAAAGATTGTAAAACAATAAGTGAGGAAAATTATGAAAAGGTGTCCTATAGTGGATTTTGCTAAAAATTTCATGAACTATTGTTTTTCTTGCTGAATAAAAATATTTTGTGATTTATTTTCCTAACCCTAGCCTAGCCTAACCCTTTGTGTTAATTTAGTTATTATTTTCTGCATTTTATTTCAAATCATTATTTTCTCTTTGGATGGAATAAAATAAATAGAATTTAAATTTTATGCTCTAACCCTAACCTAGCTCAACCTTCCGTGACGTCACGCTCGCCACACAGACACTTCTGTGTGTGCGTGACGCTGGAATAATGAGAGCGAGAGATAAGGAAGATGATGACACGACGCACACTGCGGAGTTGTGTCTCTCTCTCTCTCTTTCGCCTAGCTGACTACAAGGGATAAGTAGACTTGACGCGAACGGAGTTCGACACCCTGTAAAAAGGGAATTAGTTAAGTTAGCTACTCTTAAAATTTACTGACGTCACACTCGTCACACAGACGCTTCTGTGTGCGTGTGATGCTTGGATATTGAGAGCGAGAGAACAGGAAGATGATGACGCGACGCACACTGTGGAGGCGTCTCTCTTGCTCTCTCTCTCCCTCTCCTATACTAAACACTCGATGCAGATGCCGAGCCATGGAAGCGCGCTTTCTTGGTTTTAAAATCTTTCTTTTATATAAAAAGGAAAAAGGACAAACCCCACGACCGGCCTTCGTTCGCTTCCCTAATCTAGCTGGATATTAAGACAAAAGTGCATTTACGCGCACTAACTCCTCCGGTTACGTGAATTTAAACAACTTCTATCACATAAAAATACGCGCGCCTAACCACGGAAAAATATATATATATATATATATTCATTTAGATATAGATACATATACACGGTGTTCAAAAATTAACTGGCACGACCAGTATATCCGTGTTTAGAATAACATTCTAAGCACTTTTTCACTTTTGGCATTTTTCAGAATTTGGGATAATTATGGAGTTACTGTTAATTAAAATCTACAATAATTATCCAATCAGCGCTCGATTTGACGATGAACCCCACATGACTCTCCCCGCGTGGCCCATGCTGCTCGAGTAAACCCCGCCTACCAGCGTTAGCTAGAGCGCTGATTGGCTAATTATCGAAGTTTTCGATTGACCATAACTCGATAATTAGCCACAATTACGAAAAATGCCAAAAGGAAAAAGTGTTTAGAATGTTATTCTGAACACGGATATACTGGTCGTGCCAGTTCATTTTTGAACACCGTGTATAGGTATTTACCTTTTAAGCTGAAGTGAAGTCCTTCAACGGCTCTTAGAGGTGAAGGATATCACGAAGTTTCTGGTGCACGGCGCGGAAGTTAAACACGATCTCCAAGTAGATTGAAGATTGGATGGATTTTTATAGATTTTTAAATAGATAAAAAATCTATACGACAGATATTAAAAATAATTTAATGAAAACTGAATGTTGTTGAATTTAAATTTTAAGAAGGCTGGGGGCTGGAAATTTGTAGATGGCGTCGACAGGCACGTCCAATCTAATCAAAATCCGGACTAAGAGTGAATAAAAATTGTTGTTTCGGCTTATCGCTGGGTGGATTTCCTGGCTCCCCCAACATTCTTGCACGCGCGGAGGTGTAATCAGATACTTTTCTGGCCTTAAAACTTTTGTCTCTTTCTAGCCGGAAAAGCATCGGGAAGCAAAGTGCATAAAGAATTTTCATTTAGATTAAAAATCTTTAATAAAGGGCAAAGGAAAGAAATCTAGGGCCGTAACAGTTATTTACTTTTTACAGTATTAAAATAAATTAAAAACGTCTCAAATGAATACTACTATTTCATATTTAAATGAATTCGGATTAAAGTTCATTAAATAAGATTAACTTTCAATCGTACTATATTATATTTAAATGAATTCGGATTAAAGTTGATTAAATCAGATTAATTTTCAATCACGGCTACTGACCGATTGAATTGAACAGTATTCATTGTATTAAAATGTATTAAAATAGATAAAATTTTAATACATTTCAATCTACATTAATCACGTATTTCTAGCAGGGTTATGTACTGATTTCATTTTTCTAAATTTTCCTTCTCTCCCATGTAAAATTTAAGACAACGGGGGTAGTGCGGAGAAAGGTAAAAATTGTCAATTTAAATTGGCCATTCAACTGCGACATTAGTACAGCTTCCAAAATGATATGTTCAAAATTTTTCTCCTATGGACCTTTCGTGTTAAGAAATAAACAAGGAAAGTATTCAGTTGGTATTTTGTACAAAAGCGTAATTCATTACATTATGAATTTGAACATTTTATTATGTAATTCAGTTGCACAATTCAATTACGAAATTTGAGTATGTATTACCTAGAAATTTAAGAAAAACCAACTCGTAATTAGTGATGAGGTATATATTATCTACTAACATGCGGATGAAATATTCAAATCATTTTCTTCTACTAGCCAGTTCGAATATCCAGTGTTGGTCAAGGGTTTGTTATTAGACGACTCGGTTTCATTTACGAATTCCACTAAAATGCGCGAATCCTTGCTCACCGAGCATAATTTGGCTTCTTCTTTTATTTTTTCCATTGATGACCAAAAAAGAAAAATGCAAGAATACGTGGCACGATTAGATGACGTTAATAGAGTTTACATGAGTTTATGTGGCACAAACACTCGCGAAACTCGACAATTTATATCGAGAGGAAATCATCCAAATCGCGTAAAAAACATGGTCCTACGGAGTTAGGTGATCTTACACTTGGTGCTCAACTAGAAGCAATACAAAATTGCTTATGTGAAACTATAAGTATTGCGCATTAACAAGTTTTAAATAAATTATCGTAAAGAAAAATAAATGACTACTAGAAGTAACAGTAAAAATAGAACAAGTAACGACGAGACGATTATTCATTCGTGATAAACTATTCACAATCAAAAAGAGCTAATAGATGAATTAAAATTGAAATTAGAAAAATAGCGAAATGAAAAAAAATTAGTTGCGAAAGAAAATGAGCAATTATGTAACGAAATTAAGCAATTAATGGATGTGAATAAGACTATTGATATTGAAAGTTAAGCCGATGAGCCGCTTGTAAGTAATAGTAGTGGAGACAATAGCGATACGAAGGTGTTGGGAACGCAGAGCTGAGCGTGCAAAATGACATTTGAGTGGCCGCGTGGAAGAAGGGCGTAACTCGAGTTATGGCCTTTTTCGGTTTATGATTGATAATGAATCTAACTGAGGCCCTTTATGCGTGCGTAAAATATCAAAGCGAGAAAAATATATTTTTTCATTATAAAATGAGTGGCCGCGTGGAAGAAGGGCGTAACTCGAGTTAAGCCATTTTTGCTATTTTCATAATATAACGCATACGAAGAGTACCGGATGGTATCAAAACAGTAGTACAGTAATTAGTAATTATTCAAATAATAGTAACAGTAGTTTAGTAATTATTCAAATAAAGAAGGCGTGAAATTTTCATTGTTTGAAATTTCGCGTAAGAATCTAATGAATGTTACAAAGAAATTAAAAGACATTGATTTTGTAGGCCTCAAAAAAGCTAAAATCGCTGATTTAAAATTCTTGATGAAATTCCTACCTATTGACGCGCAAAATTGGTATGATAAAACTGTTTTTCCTTATGTAAATGAAAATAAAAATTCAGAAATGGAAAATGAGTCTGATGAAGATTAATTGGGTTGGATACTTGTTTATAATATGTTATTAAATAACATAATTTAAATTTTAAATACTGTGTTAATTCGATTTATTAAGTTATTGCGTTAAAAATTGCGTTAAATAAAAATTTTTTCGTTATAAAATATAAAATTGGACATGTTATATAGTTTAAGATATGTAAATAAATGTTTTCTAAATGACCAAAAAATTTTTAATTATTTATTCCTATGTAAATATTTTTTTTTTAATGCAAAAATAGCAAAAAGGGCGTAACTCTGATTTTTCAAAGTGCGATAATTTTTTATGAGGAACCTTTAACTTACAAGTGAAAGTGGTTTTTATTGTATCTAAGTGCCCTCTATAACATACTATAATAGCTTTACATTCTAGTGAACCGATACCGAGTTATAACGTTTTTTTCGTTTTCCCCAAAATGACACTTTTCGAGTTACGCCCTTCTTCCACGCGGCCACTCATTTGCAATAAAATAGTTCGCGCCGAAGTAAATTTCGGGACCGATGTAAACGATATGCTTTTCTCCACTCCAACCTCAAATACGCATGTTTGCATGCGTTTTGCGGCTCTCGTGGAGAAAAATACGTGTTCACGTTGGTGTATAAGTGCATCTTTGCCTCGGGAGACTTTTCGGCCTCGCTTCGCTCGGCCTCAAAACGTCTCCCTACGCAGATAATCCACTTCCACACCCGTATAAAAATGTACTACAAGTTAATTAAACTTTGCCGAATTTTAATTCTGATCGCGATAGTCCAATCCAATTTAATCGCGAATTTAAAAAAAAAATATGTAAAGAAAAATATTATGTTGGTCATGGGCAAAAGTTGCTCATAATCGAAGACGCGCTGCAATGTGCAGCAAAGACTTGTCACAACGGAGGAAGTTACAAAACGAGTGATAAGCCTTCGATTTTCTGTTACGATTGCAGAGCAAGAATTTTTAACACTTGTCAATACGGGAAGCAAGGTGAGTTGCATATCCGGAGCCTTTTATAACCACCGTACGCAATGTCTCGATGTGCGGTGCGCTTGACAAAAAACCGCGGTCCTTAAAAAACAAGTGCAACTAATGGTACTGTTACGTCGTAAAAAGAAGTAAATAAATAGAATAAAATAAAGTAAATAAATGAGAGAAATAACAAGTAGACGAGTGAGAGAAATAAGTGTAGAATAAAAAGAAGTTGGAAATTGAGAGAAATAATTACGGAATAATAAGAAGCCGATAATGAATAAAAATAATAAACACGATTCTTTTTACGACGTACCAAAATTCCTGTGTGCACCTGCAAGGAAGTGTAAAATGAAATAAGAATACAAATTAAGGCAATAACAAAGATGAGGTAGGATAAGCAATAAAACGTCGATATAGTAAAGAAGAATTTAGATACAATTTGTAAACGGATGCAGATAAATCTTCAAAGCAAAACGTGGGATCGCACAGAGCACACTTGCTTTTCCTTATGGTTGGATTCAGCGAATGAGTCACGAAACAATTTTTACTACTGAAATAAGTCTCCGCATAATCAAGTTTTCGGCACAAAAAAAAATACGTTATATGCGAGGGCTAATCAATATTCGAGGCAGAAAATAGAGACGCACCGCGCGCAGCCACCTTTCCTATGGAGCAAGCCCTAGGAGTAAATCACGAGCGAAAAAAACATCTTACCATGCACACGTGAATTTTCTTGCTGGAAACGATCATACGAATTACTTTAAGTAGCCAAATTTTCTCAAGATTGGGAAAAGAAGAATTGAGCCCGGCCGGAAATCAGTGGTGGGAAAAAAGTCTAAGGGAAAACATCGTTCAGTCGTATCGAGTCTCCACTACGAGTAATTATCGTCCACGCCAGTTGTACCTACGAAGCTACCAGTCTAAACCGGAGATGAGCCTCTCCGAGCATCGTCAAGAGAACGGGAGACCGCGCGCTGTGGACTTAGATTCTGGTACGCCGATCTCCCTACCCTAACTGCTGTCCATCGTAGTAGAGAGAGAGAGAGAGAGAGAACGAGCGAGCATCGACACCTTCGGCCGGGAGCAACGAGTGACAGCGAGAGCGCCGCTACACGGAGAAATTTTTCGAGGCGTCCTGACTTTGGAAATTCCGAGGGATAAGGGCTTTTGTCCAATTAGAGGCGTGTTATCTCTATATCAAGATGAGAGGACTCTACGTTAAAGGCGCGCCTCTCCAACAGACAGTCAAGTTGTCGTATCTTTGACATAAAGCCATCATGTCACGGCGATCAAGCTCTGAGAGTCTGATCGAGAGAGACCATTGAAGCGGTGCATGCGTGCAGCGGACTGTGGGAAAGAAGGAAAAAGAAGAAAACCGATGACGCGCGGGACGAGCATGGAAATTCTATCGTAATATTTGTATACCTCCAATGCGCGCTGCTTTGAGGACCAAGCTCTCAGAGCTTGATCTCGGAGGCGCGACGACTTTAGTCCCCCTACAGATGTCGCGCCTCGGACCATTCGAGCCAGAACGACTCGAAAAGTCACTCCGTGTACCTGCCGTGACCGGCCGACCCGACCCGCCGCATCTACAAGTTTCGTCACTTCTATTTTATTGGGAGATACACTAAGTCATTATTAAAAGAAGAAAATTTATTATATCGCGTTTTGCGCTCGAACATTATATTATATTGTAATTCCACTCAAATTATTAATCATTAAAAAAATCTATAACGTTTGAAATTGTATGAATTATGTTCATTTGATTTTCCGAATAAATTTAGCCTATACTCCTTATTCTGGACGAAACAGTACCAGTAGGAGGAAATAGTGTTTAGTGCCCTTTCTTCATTGTTCCGACCTTGTCGATTGAAAGACTTATTGACGTGGACGACTTATCTTACCTTATAATAGTGATTAACTGGGAAAATAAAGGAATAAGATTCTAAAGAAAATATTTACTAAGAGACAAAGTCGCGTTTATGGTGACACGCGGTTCGGAAAATATTTGTTTTCGTAAGATAATGCAATTTGGAAAAACGTTAGTATAAAAGTGCTTTGATTGGATAGTAGACGGAGAATTCAATGAAAGTAGCGCGATGATGTAAGATCAGTGGAACTTAGACGGTATAGAGGGCTAATCTGAGGCAGCATGTCGTATGGGTGTTGTGCAGCCAAAATTTAATAATATGGAAGAATGTCTGAGAGATGCAGTACGGGATAATCGTTTGGGGAATCCGTGGGATGCGTTTACGCTTGGGTGAAGTATATCGAGTAACGGTAAGGCATCTTTTAATAGACAGTTAGATGTCTTTTTCAAATAAACCTGGATGCACATTGGTATATGAGAACCATATTAATCTTATCCGGTTCCGCTAAGCCAATGTGATGCAATTGATAAAGATATTCAGTGCATGTTGGACATGATTGAGCGCGCGAAATGTCCTTATTGTAACCGGTTACGAATAGTCGCGTAGAACGATGATACCGTTCGTGTATGTTTTAACACGCGCTTTCATAATGCAATAATCGAGTCAAATAACGAATCACCTGAAAAAAGGGATGAATTAAGGAGGCCAGCCTGGGTTGAATTGAAAAAAATACACTTTTCAGTATAATAGGTATAACAATTTTATTCATCACTTTTGATTGCTGAAACTTTTTACACTTTAACTACTCGCACAATTTAAGCTATTTATTCATTATTAAGATCCAAACCGTGTTCTTTACCTGTAGTATTGTTCCATAACAAGTATCTTAAATTTTTATTTATTTGTCCACTTGCCGTAGCTTTTTTCCAAGCATGATGGTTAATAATTTACCATTCCATGCTTAAATCACTTCTTATAACCTACATCTCAGAAGTAATGGATCACTTTTCTGAAAGAAATAAGAAAAAAATTATTAGAGACTCTTATATGGAAAATATAAATAATCATGTTAATAAAAGTGAATGTTATGTACATATGTACATATACATACATATGTATATAAATATATATATATATATTCTTAACAATTGATATTTTGTACAAAATACCAACTGAATATATTCCTTGCTCATTTTTTTTATACGAAGGGTCTATAGGCAAACAATTTTGAACATATAAGTATCTAGAATAATGAAAGTCACTTGACAAGTTATAAAAAGGAATACAAGACTCGAAGGGAAAATATTCTCTGGTCAAGACAAATAATTGTAAGCGAATTAAGATTTTAAGTCAAAGAAGATTACATTTTCTCTTAGTCTTGAATTCACTTATATTACTAGTCTATTGACTATCTTTTCTCCAGACATTTACATACGTTCAAAGATTTTCTCCTATTGGTCCATCCTATAAAGAAATCAACAAGAAAGTCTTCAATTAATACGAAGGGTCCAGATGATAAAAATATTTACACCGATCAATTCAATTTCTTTCTTTGGATCTTGTATTCCCTTTTATAACTTGTCAAGTGACTTTCTATATTCTAGATACTTATGTTACGTCCCGAGAGGCTGGGAGCGCGGCACTTAAATTTCTCAATAAAGATCAACGCCCGTCTTTGCAGATTGGGGGTACTCCGCGCAGGCACCATGGTTCGCAATGTCGTTGACACTTACCTTTCGATGTCAGCTGTCGGCAACCGACGCGTTCGCTGCTGCTTGCTGCGGGGCTGCGCGACTGGATCGGTGACTGCTATTAGCTGCAAGGCTGTGCGTACGCTAAAACGGCGAGGGTACGGCGTATGGGGCGCAAAAATGGGGTGGAAACGAAATAAAACAATTTTACACTTTACTTAATTTTTGCACCTTTATATTTTTCTTTATCTAATCTGGGTAGTCACAATTCATTAGTTGAGCACAACACAAGTTTACGAATAAAATGTAACGCGATCGTGGCGAACCAAAACCGTTTAAAAATGAAATAAGAAAACGCGCAAAGAAAACCCATGCTCGCAAATGGCCCCGCGAAAGCGCTCGATTGCGCCGGCCTGTTGTCGCGACGACTCCACTTCGGGGGACGCGCGACGGAGGAGCTGGTGCAGCGGAGTGCTTTTCGTTAGATCAAAGAAAAAAAACCGCGACCTTCTAGGTGGTCTACTAAAACGGGACTGTTCGCATTCTCGTCGCTGCACCAGAGAGAGAAAAAAAAGAAACGGTCGGCAGTATTATCCCTCCCCAGAGGCGTCACTCTTCCTTCATGAAGATTGAGTATCGCCAGACGCTAACTCAGCACCGGCCGGCTGCGCCGGTGCCCGTATCTTACCTCCGCCTCGCGGAATGAATATACGTTGATTTTACTCGCGCAGCGCTCGCGTTGTTTCTGTGCTTCGCTTCGGACACCTGAAGCCATCTTAGTGCCGGCCGAGACTGCGTCTGCGTCTGCGATTAGGCCGGAAGTTGCGTATATATTTTACACGGCGGTTCTAGCCCGCGCAGTGCTCGCGCTGTTTCCGCGCTCCCCTGGGATACCCGTAACTGCGGCGCAGTCGGCTTGGCCCGGGAAGGCGCTGGGAACTGAGGAAAGTCGACCGGCTGGCCGACTCGCTGCGCGCGACGGACTCCGGTGTCCTTCCTGCGAGTCGGTGCACAAGCAGAATTATTCTACAAAGCGCGAAAGAAAGACAAAAAAACCTCTCCTTATATCCGTTACTGAAGCGCATTGAATTCTTGCTGTGATTAAAATACGCGCGCGGCCTTATCTCCATCGTCGCGCTGACGATGCGGCCCGGCGCTGGCCGAGTCGCGCCGCTGCTGCGAGCTCTCGGCCGAGCGGAAATGCGCTGCGGCATTAGCACTTAAGAAAAAAAATAATATTCAAAAATTTGGGCGAACGGGCGCCTAATGGCGCCCCCTGACATGTCCCAACACCAAGTGATGAGACATAAAGAACTGCCCTTGCGGCAGCGCATTTGTTTCTACTTATCTAATTATACAAATGGTGCGCTGTGTTAAATACTAGATCCTTATTGTATAGAATATGGCAAACAAAAAGATCTTAATTATAGTAATCAATCAAAAAAAAAAAAGAATGAGACGGCTGGTTCGCCACGCGTTTTATTATGAATAATCGCGACGCGGAATACAATGTTGAATTATAACGGGGCCGCTACCCTTGTTTCGCGTGCGCCTCATGCTGACGCGGACATGCCTTATCGGCGGCGTGTCGGGGACCATGTTAGGTGATCAGTGACCGTTGCCGACATTTTTTTCGTGGTCGTCGCGATGTCGCAAATGACGCACCTCTGGTAGGGAGGTGGCTTCAAAAAGAAATGGCAAAAATAAAAAAAAAGGATGTGCGTAAGGAGTAGGCATGCTCGCGCCTGCATTTTTAAAATTACTTCGCTTAGTTGGCTCATGGTCGATTATTCCGCACATACTCACGCACTCATACACATAATTACACTTCACTACGTATATTTCTCGCGCACGTCACTGCACTTTCTTGATTTTGCGGTCTGCTGGGCCTCCTCTCGCGTGCCTCTCTCATTCCTTGTGGCGTTGGGCCCTCCTCCGGGCCGCTCGTCTCTCCTTTAATGATTGGCGGGGCATTCACTTCCCCAAGGCCTTGTTGAAATACTGGTCCCGGTGATCCTCGTTTTGGCTTTGGAAAAGTCCTTCGTCTGTCTCTTGGTATTCGTTTAGGGCCGGCGGTGGGCCGCTAACGGCCGGCGTCGCACCAGGCCGATGCTCTAATAGGGCCGGCGCTGCTCCTCTTCCGCGGCCGCGGCCCAATCTCGTCAATGCCGATGGAGCCTTGCACCGTTCCGTCCCTGGTCTTGCAGTGTCTTCGCGTGGGGCGGGCCTGGCGCGCTCGCGCCTTACTCTCGGCGTCGTCGCCGCGCTGGCATCTTCGTTCTTAGGCGTCATCGCGGGCACTTACGAGGTCTTTCCGGTCGCCGAGTTTGGTTGCGGCGCCTTCGTTTCGACAGAAAAATCAGCGCTGTCCAACTTGAGCCAATACTCATTACGCTGCTTCCGCTCTTCCGCTCGATCATTCTTCTCCTTCCGCTGTTGTTGGCGCGTAAGTCGGGCACGGAGAGCGTCTACGCGCCTCAGAGACTCTCGTACGTATGGTAGTGTTCTACGCGTTGGGGTTTTTTCGTCGGCGGCGCCCACCGCCGATCTGGTTGGGCCGTCCTTTTCGTCGTCCTTTTCATCGTCAGATAACGGTGGAGAGAGGTTGTCGCTCATCCGTTCTAGGGCAAACTCGGCGTCGGCCATGTCATACCAACGCCCGTGGGGATACTTTCTGTGATATGCCCGCTCCTTCTTGAGAGCCAGGGCTTCCAATCGTTGAGCTTCTTCGCGACTCTTCTCCGTTCGTTCGAAGCAGGCGCGGTGAAGTCTTTGGTTCCATTCGGCCATCAGCTGCGCGCGGATGGCCTCACGCCTTTTCGTTGCGTCGGATTGGAGAGTCCTCAGCTTGGCCGTTATTTCTTCGGCGATTCGCCTCTTTATGGCTTGCTCCTCCATTCGGCGCTGTTCCTCCATCCCTTTCTCGAGGAACTCCCGTTGGAACTTCGCCTCCAAGTAGGCGCGGGCTCGGATGTCCTCGATCTCACGAAGCATCCGGCGGGTAGCCGCCTCGTGGTGTTCTCGATTCGCCTTCCTCTCTTTTAGTAGTCGGGCGTGGGCCGCATCCTCCTCATCCTGGAGACGGAATTGTCGCACCCTTTCCTTCAACGCGCGCCGGCCTTTGGACACGCGGTGCATGTACTTGACAGTGATGAGGCTCTCTGCTTTCTCGGCCTCCTCTAGCTCGTCTCGGCGGTGCTGTTCTTGGAAGCGCGCTTTAACGACGATTCGCGCTTACTTTCGCTATTCCAAAAACTCGGCCCTGAGTTCGGTCGCCTGCGCTGCCTTTAGTCGCGTCTTTCTCTCCTCCGTCTCCTTCAGCCGCAGCTCGCGTGCCTCTTGAAGCTCGGCCGGTAGCTCCTTCGCTGGTCTATCTTGGCTGGGCTCGGCCGGCATCGGGGCTGGTGCGTGCTCCCCAATCTGAAGTTTCTGCAGGCGCGCCTCCTATTCATTCATGCGGCGCCGTAAGGCCTGCCGCGCCTCATGTACCGACCTCAGAAAGGCCTCCTTAGAGTTTTGAATTGGGGTTCTTTCATCCGAAGCGGCCCGGGCACGCCCACGGGCAGGCGCTGAATCTGGCCGTTGCGCGACTTCCTTCTTTGATTCAATATTTTTCTCGCCCTGTTATTGGCGGTGAAAAGAAAGAGAGAGAAAAAGAATACTAGTGAAAAGTGGTAGCGGATTAGAGGGCGATGCTAAAAAAATAAAAATGATTTTTCCGGGGACGTTGGTTGGTGCTGCGAAAGGTATTCGTTCGTGATGCTCGAAAGGAAAAGAAATAACAAGATTTTCCTCAGCGTTACCGAGCCCTTACTCCGGAGGGTTTCCCGGCCGGACATCGGCGCGTCTTTGTTCGACCTTTGGTGCTCGCGTCCACGTGTCGGCGCATTTTCCGCACGTGCTGGTCGCTTGTTCACATCATAAACTTGGCCGCCGACGTTATCTAACGGGACGCCGACAATCTCACGTCGCGGTGCGTTTCTCGCAAATAAATGTGTTAGCGAGCTCAAGAGCGCAGCAAACATTCGGCCGCTCCACCCATAGATTTAATGGAGGGTATAACCGCGAACGAGCGTCTCAAAGTTGTCTTTATCGTCTGCAGAATTACTACAATGGCAATTATGACTGCCGAGAAAATTCCGAATTGCGTGAACTTGGACCAGGCGCTGGACATCGCAGACTGAGCTATGCCCGGTATGTCGAGTAGATTGCGCAGTTCGACAGCGCCCTTGGGTGCCTCTTTTCCCGCGAGCCGCCGGGCAACATGCTCAATGATCGCCAGGCGCTCCATCGGGAAATTCGTGTGTTCGTGCAGGCGTTCAAGATCCTCTTGCAAATAGATTCCATCATTCATTAGGGTCTCCAGATCCTGATATGCCCAGGTGAGTTGGTTAAGTGGGCGGAGAATCTGCGTCGTCTTCCCTTCTGTGATCATGGTTAATGCTGCTTCCATATACCGTTTATTCGGAACATCACTGGTAGCATGCCGTTGCATTCGGCTAGTGTTCCTCTCTTCGTCAGTATGTGCGTCTTAGGGCGCAGGTAGAGGTCGTCGACCTCGCACACGACCGGTAGCTCCGAGAAGCAGGTTTCCGTAGCTCGTATCTTACAGGTTCGCGGCTTGCACTGCAAGATGTGCATGCATTCGCCGGCTGGAACCTGCTGGCCCATGACACGCATTGCAAATTCGTCCGGCGCTGCATGCGATTGTGCTAAAGCATTTTTCAGCACCTGTTGTTCCACCTGGCATCTATGCAACATTACATCTTTGTAGAGCGATGCAAACCGGGTGCGCAAATGTCGTCCGTAGTATATCAGTTTGGTGTTGAAGTAGTCAGCGAGCATAACGTTTTGCACGTCGAGCCGGGCCGGGGCGGGTACACCGTGCCCCTTTTCCGCCTCTACGATAAAAAGTCGGACATTCTCAGTGCGTGCCAGTCGAAATCCTCAAACTTCGAGCGTTCCCGTCTTCGCGAGGACAAATTGAACGTCGCCCATCGTATTTGAAAAGTATACGGCCGGGGAGTTCGTGGAGTTGTCGGCCACTCGTACACCTGGGCAGTGAAACAGGACTTCGTATTCGTACGCATGTAAGACGCGCGTGTCCCAAAACACGTACCCGATCTCTTCATCTGCACACTGCCCACCCGCGTACATACACTTCACGCCCGCAATCAGTCTTATCTCCCCTTCATTCATATCTAACTGGGCCGTAAACTTGAGAATAGTCACTTCGAAGTCTATAGAAACTACGGCCGCGGGATATTGGTGACCGCGCAAAATGAACAGTTCGCCCTGACATGGGAATCGTCAAGGGCACCGATTACTACCGCACTCGCACGCGTGGTTTGATTAACGCGCACACCCGCGATCGTCGCTTGCGCGTATTTGAATTGTCCGTATCGCACGATTTCGAAACCCTCTTCCCTGCTCACCGAATTGGTAAAGGTGGTATCGCTGCCCGGCACGTCCATGATATGAGAGAACATGCCGCAGTTTTGCACGCGCTACTTGACCAAAATCTTGCAGGCATCGCCCGATTCTTCACCCGTTGCAGCAGTTGTATTCGCAGGGGCGCCACGGTTGGTTCCATGGCCTCGATTAAACAATCACCAACGTCGATGAGTGATACGGTGGTGATATTAGGCACGCCACGCCCGCAATCATACCCGACTATAGCGGCGCAGATCTTGAGGGCTGACACCAGCAGGATTGCCGTGATCTTCATAGTTGTCTTGGCCTGTAATTCAGACCTTATAGTTACGTGCTGTAATGCTTCTTCTTCCGCGGGGTGTTCAACACCACACATTCATCCATTCCGCCATATGTTACACTACTCGAAGAAAATTGAAGGGGGTAACATCTGCGCCCCCTCCCCTTTTTCCCTGTTGACGCAGGTTATACACCCACATTCCATTCATACGGTTGCAGTGCGCTGCTCAGGAGCGCCGGCGGAGCCTCTGAGATGTCGATCCTTTTTCCGCCTCTCGTCACGGCGCCGAAACGTGGGACGGAGGTACCGAGCTGTCTTCCGTGCGCCCGTCCAAGCTTCCTCCATCACTTCTGAGCAGCGTTTTCCCTAACTTATTCGGGTGAACGATCCTCTCGCTCACCTTAAAGCTAATGCGCACGTTGCGCCCTTCGTCTAATATTTCGAGCACTCGGTGCGGTCCCGAGTACTCAGGTGAGAATTTATTTCGCCGTGGCTCGGCGATGAGCATTACTCGAGCGCCTACCTGAAAGGTGCAGGGGTTGAGCCGATGGTCGTAATAACCTTTCGTCCTCTTCTTGACTTCAATAAGCCGTTCGCGCGCGAGCCCCTGAATCTCGAAGTCCACATAGGTCTCCGTGATGTTTTCTTCCCGAGGTGCGTGTTCTGACGGCACGCGCGCGATGCGCCCGAAAACGCATTCGTACAGCGTGAACCGCGTCCCCACGTGTACGCTCGTATTGTACAAAAAAGTCGCGCACTCGCACCACTCGTCCCACTGTTTTATTTTGTCGGAGTAGACCTTGATCCACTCCTTGAAGCTATGATGCATTCGTTCGATCGACCCGTTCGATTGGGGCCGGAATGCCGTTGTGGTACAAACCTTTATTTTGCATAGTTTCGCGACATTTCTCATGAGGACGCTTGTAAAGTTGGGTCCTTGGTCAGTCAAAACGCAAAAACGATCTCGATCGCCACCGGCAGGTCGGCGCTGTCTTTTCTCTAAGAAAGTACGCCGCCAATAGTGTAACTAGACGCATCAGACGTAACTAAAAATTTGTCTTCAAAGTTCGGGTGTTGTAAGATCAGCTCTTGCATTAGACAACCCCGTAGTTCGTCAAATGCCGCTTTCTTTAAAAGGTTTAAGAGTGGACGAGCTATCTTTGACGGCGATGCCGCGCGAGTGTGCGTGCGTGTCCGTGCGCCGATGGGCCCGCGAAGTGGGGAGGCTTGTGAGGCAACGCCCCGCCCAAGCCGCTCTCCCCGCTGGGAAAAGCGCCGCCCACCAGCACCCGTCCGCGCGCTGATTGGCTAATTATCAGAGTTTTTAATTAACGATAACTCGATAATTAGCCATAATATCAAAAAATGCCAAAAGCGAAAAAGTGCTTAAAATATTTTTCTGAACAGGGTTATACTGGTCGTGCCAGTTCATTTTTGAACACCCTGTATAATACAAAATTAATGGTGATAAGAAATTAAAATTTTAGTACCTGTGAAATGTGTGTCAATATATCCATGTATTTTAATGAGATTTACTATTGCTAGGTGGCGCAAGATATACATAGATGTATGTAATGGGCACAATAGAATTTTGAAAACGAGAAAATTCACGAAGGAGCCAAGGATTATTTCTGTAAAAGATTTTTAATTTTATAATTACCGTTATAATTATTTTATCTTTAATATGAGTCACGATGATAAATGTTCTTATGATGAGAATAGAAAGAAGATATACGCTCCATGTGGCAGAAAAATTGTCTATTATTATCATTTATCAGAAACTTTTTTGGTTTTATTTTGCCAAAGACAATTTTTCTGCCACATGGAGTGCATATCTTCTTTCTATTCTCATCATGAGAAATTTATTACCGTGACTCATGTTAAAGATAAAATAATTATAACGGTAATTATAAGATTAAAAATCTTTTACAGAAATAATCCTTGTCTATGTCCCGTATTACTGCATCGTACCTTCAATTCTTTAGGTTGCATAACTGATATAAGTCAAATTCTTCCTGATTTGCTAAGAATACATTTTTGTTGTTACTATCTCATAAAATGTATTTATAATCGGATTGAATGTATGCTACTGTACTTTAGTTACTATTTTCTTGATACGAAGGAAAAGGTATGATTACATAGGTTTTGAATATATTGTTAAAGGTAATTGGTACACTCATTTTTACTATAATTTCATAGTCTTGATAAAAGACTTTTGCTTCAGACAAACCTAAATCTATAGCTGTTTCAATTAAACTAGAATCAAAAGGTACATTTGTAACTTCGTGGCTAGCTTTCATAGTTTGCATAGTTTCAGTGATTGCGAAATTGTTTTTATTATGAATTATCTCAAGAATTTCGAATATTAATTCTTGCCCTGTTATTACTGCATCGGTTACTAATTTAAGGGGACCAGTCTGGGTTAAATTGGAAAAAATACACTTTTCAGTATAATAGTTATAAAAATTTTATTCATCACTTTTAATTACTGGAACTTTTTACACTTCATCTTCTCGCACAAGTTAAGCTATTTATTCATTATTAAGATCCAAACAGTGTTCTTTACCTCTAGTATTGTTCCATCAAAAACATTTAAAATTTTTATTTATTTGTCCACTTGCCGTAGCTTTTTTTCCGAACGATGACTTATATGTTACCAGACCAGGCTTAAAATACTCTTCATAAGTTGCACCTCAGATGTCACGGATCACTTTTCTGAAAGAAATAAGAAAAAAATTATTAATGACACTTATGTGGAAAATATAAATAATCATGTTAATAAAAGTGAATGCTACGTACATAGCATTCACTTAAACTTATCTTTTTAAAAATCCAATCCGATAGATCTGTGGAAGAGCTCGTACACTAAGTTTTTCCAGGATATAGAAGTGATTTGATGGTTGGATCCAAACAAATCCTGCGGCAACTGACCTAAAATCATAAAAATAAAATAACTGAAAAAAAAGCATTTAAAGTTTTGGGTTTATAATTATATAGAAAATTATCCTTACCATTTTCTATTGAAGTTGTTTAAATAGATATGAAATGATAGCATTCTCCCAGAGATTTCCTGAAGCTTTCCTATTCAAATTTGGATGCAGGAACGCTCAAGCAATAATCTGAAACATATTAAATAACATTTATTTACCTAATTCATTTAATTGATTTCACTTTATGCATGAACTAATATGTTAGCAAACCAGTTCAGTGGCTTTGAGAGAAAGAGATAGAGAAAGAGAGAGAGAGTACTACACCAAAGTTGTTGGTCGCAGCTGAGGCTTTGAGAGATCAGGAGAGAGAGAAAGAGAGAGAAATAAAACTGCGACGGATGCAGGAGACGACAACCTCCAGGGAACGCTGATGAGAAGAAAGTCGCCCCAACCTCGTGGCCGCTCGCGCAAACACGATGCGTTCGCTCAGCTGAGCACGCGACCGCTATCGTGTACAGCCCCGCGACAGAGGCGACGGCGAGGACTTTGACAACGCACACGTACACTACACTATACACGCACAACACTATATATCCGTTTTGTTTAACGTGCGACACCTGCCTTGTGGCTTATTCACACTGCCTCCCTAGAGGCGTCGGGAATGGGATACGCCCATATCTTCGTGCAGATCGTACAAGACGACTGCTACAAATTTCTCACTCTGTGGTTTCCAGGCACAGCGATCCTCTTTGTTGGAGGCGAGGCCCTTCTAAAGCCTCTACCCGCTCTGCAGGCGGGATGCCCGAGTTGTGCACCGCAACTCACACGTCGAGACCGAAGTCTCTAGCCCGCATATGGGCTTAACCACTGCCACTACGAGGCCGACCTCAATTGACCCGGACGGGGCTTCGCCCCGCGGGCCCCGGGTCTCCCATAGTACCTATTTATGCTCTAGGTACGAGTGCGAGACAAAAATTGCCTCTCCCAACTTCAGGACCTTCCTGGTCTGTCCCCCGGCTCGGTATCACCGCTTAGCTGGGGCCGGGGGCCTGCTACACCCCGGGGATGTGCCATTGCACAGAGCCCCCCATGCGGTCATACATTCGAAATTCCCACTCAGCTTTCATTCACCCTGAGGGCGTCAGTCATTCAGTAGACACATACACTCCACCTGGCCTAGGCCAGTCTACTGCCGGCAAGAGCGTGACCGCCTTCCAAGGTTGCCGTTCCGACGACCCACACATCAGTCGGAGGCCCCGTCCATAGCTTCTCGACTACTAAGCCATGCCCCACACATTCATACATGTGCATAGGGGGAGGGGTGGGTGGTCGCCGAGGAGGGGGGGCCTCGGCTAATTTAAAAAAAAAAAAAAAAAAAAAAAACGACACATTCATACCTCACTCGCTGGGCACGACCTTTCGTCTTACGCTATCCCGGTGCCCCCAGTCCATGTGAGGTATCGCCTTACTAGGGCCGAGGCCGACCATCACTCCCACATTAAGGCATTGGTCAAACCGGCGCTTCGACAGAGTGGGGTCGCCATCTCCCCAGGGGACGGACCCCGTCTGCTCCAACGCTTCGGGTCCGCGGGGCCGCTGATATCCCCGAAGCATCCCAGTGATCGCAGTGACCCGCACAGCCACCTCTTTTATGCAACACCTATTTATCCCTCATCATACTTTCAATACATCCATCACTTTCATTACAACTCTTCTTTTTTCTACATTCAAGGACAAACTTTTATTCATACGCCACTTCAAGCCAATTCAACCACATCTCAATACAATCTTCTACACATTTACACTTTGTCCCTTTTTCATTCACAGTTGTCCCAACAACACAAACATACTACATGGCTGCGCGGGAACACCTTGAGTCACCTAGACGCCCCCTGCGGGGGCACAACACTATGCACACACACACACCAACTACGCGGACATACGCGGTCGGATCGCGAAGACGCAAGGACGCGAGGAGGTTCAAGCGACGGCGGAGATGCGCGAGCTGGCGAGCACGTGTTGCTCGGCCGACAGATACTGAGCGCGGCGAAAGATGGCGCGCCGGCGAGAGAAATAGACTGTCTATCGGACGTAAAGTTGTCCGCTTTAGAGACGTCATATGTCAAGACAGATATGACAAGACGCATATGTGACAAGACGCATCTGGTATATGACGTCTCTAAAGCGGACAACTTTACGTCCGGTAGACAGTCAGTCTATTTCTCTCGCCCGCGCGCCATCTTCCGCCGCGCTCGTCCGTGTGTCCGCGTAGTTGGTGTGTCTGTGTGTATAGTGTTGTGCGTGTATAGTGTAGTGTACGTGTGCGTTGTCAAAGTCCTCGCCGTCGCCTCTGTCGCCGGTCTGTACATGATAGCGGTCGCGTGCTCAGCTGAGCGGCCGCATCGTGTTCGGCCACGAGGTTGGGGCGACTTTCTGCTTATCAACGTTCCCCGGAGGTCGTCGTCTCCTGCAGCGGTCGCCGTTTTATTTCTCTCTCTCTTGCTTCCTCTCTTGATATTTCAAATCCACAGCTGCGACCAACAAATTTGGTGTAGTACTCTCTCTCTCTCTCTCTATCTCTTTCTCTCAAAGCCACTGAACTGGTCTGCTGATATATCAGTTTATGCAAATTAAATGAAATAAATTATTTAAAAGAATCAGTTAAATAAATATTTTTTAATATGTTTCAGATTATTGCTTGAGCGTTCCTGCATCCAAATCTGAATTTGTACATAAATAATAATTAAGTAGTAAATATAATTTTTAAAAATTTCATTTTTACAAAAAAAAGTTTTTAATTTTTTTAATTATAACTTAGAAAAATTTTTTTTTTTGTAAAACATATAATTGGAACGCATTCTACGGTAAATTTCCTATCGAATAAGACGATAAAAAAAATCGATTTTTTTGAAGGTTTTAACCCAGGCTGGCCCTTAAGGGGAGGTCGTACCATCCTACATTACCGACCGCGATACGAATCGCTGTTTCCAACTTTTCTCTATCATTTATTAGTGAAATAATGCACAAATTAAATTTCACTCAAAAAATTCATTGAAGAAGAGGGCTCAACTAAGATAATTGTAATACGGAGTCAAAAATCGTCGCTACCCTACTAGCAAATAAGCTATGGCGCTGCGATCGTTCAACTCAACATCGTTTGATGCCAAATTAAAAAATTTATTAATTTTATAATTTTTGACTCCGTATTACAATTATCTTAGTTGAGCCCTCTTCTTCAAAGAATTTTTTGAGTGGAATTTAAATTGTGCGTAATTTCACTAATAAATGACAGAGAAAAGTTGGAAACAGCGATTCGTATCGCGGTCGGTAATGTAGGATGGTACGACCTCCCCTTAAGGGCGAATAAACGTAATTTTTAAAAATCGTTTTCTGTACTATTAAAACGCGTCAATTGATTTACTGTGTCCAATAATTAACTTTGCTCTATTAAATTTTTCTCTGAAGAATTTTTGATTTTGATGTACCTGATACGTAATTGCGTGATTTCTTGGAGAATTGTTTTCAAAGTACTTGTGCGAAAATAGAATCTATTGTGTGCTTTTACAAACGTTTCGATTTTGTCATTAATGCTTATTGCTAAATTTAGTTCGGCTGGTTCAGAGAAATTTTTGCCTCGATCTGCTAATAATTCTTCAGCATATAATTGTAATTCTAAAACGTTTAATCCTTCACTTAGATCGATAGTGGTGAAAAGTTCAAGTTTTTAAAAAGTTTTTTTAAATTTTACCTTTAAAAGTTTTTAAAGATAAAATTGTATCTTCAATTCTGCTGAAAGCTAATCCCGGATTTTCATTTACAGGCAGGAAAGACATGCCGTAAGCTATAACTTGTGAGTTTAGTAAGGCGATACAAATGGTAAAAATTTTGTTATAATCCATCATCTGAAAACAAAATTATTTATGCAATGAATAGTTAAATACATTATAACTTTTATTATAATTTTTTTTTATTCGTCTAACTGTGCCTGTTCCTGATAATCTTCCTCCTCGATCATTTGTTGTTGTTCGTCAATCGTTACCGCGATTGGATTACCCACGGGTGGTGGATAGTAGTTCGAAAAAATTCGGGTCTACATGAGTTTTTCGCATGTACTTGTATGTCAAAAGGTATAGTTTTCTTATAAATTGCCGATAAGGTTTTTTCTAGCGTCGGACATGAGTGTCTCATGAGCATTGCGCAAAACTAGCGGTTTTGCATAATTTGTAGTAGGTGGCGCGTTTACCGATTTGTAACAGGCAGAATCAGCAAGGGCTATCATCGTACAGCTACCCGTTTCAGAAAACATTGTAACATTTTTCGGTGTGAATTAAATTTTTTTTTTAGCATTGATGACAAGTTTTGAAACTTAGTACTGCTAGAGCTTGCAGCGTAGTTCTTGTTATAATGTGCGTGTACATAATTCTTAATTGCGGAGTTAGACGTTCTTCGTAACAAAATTTGCAAATTATGAATCCCGAGCATTCAAAATTCTCAGCTTCGAAATCACAGATTGGCAGCGACATATTAGCTCTGTTTAGCTGTAGGAAGGTAGATATTTATTAAAATTCAAATAACATTTAGCTAAATTTAACACAGACAACATTTAATTTACTTTAAAAATACAGATGTTATTTTTACTTTTGTTACAACTACTTGTTATTTACATTCTATGCCTTCTTGGGACAGATACAGAAATTTTCTTAAAACGAGCTAAATCGTTTAAATGATTTTCGATTTGTACAGCATGCTCCTGCACGTGTTTTAATTTCGAGTATACGTTAGCCGGACATATATAGCGTTTAATTTCAGGTTTAAGGGGATGCCGAACATACTTTTCACGCTCTATTGTACCGACAATTCTCTATATTCTCTGCTATAGCATCTAATGTAAATTTGATTTTTCAAATAATTTTGAAACGGCTTGCTTAATGGCAGTTCTTTTGCATCAAAATATTATTTATAATTCGTAGAATATGCGTAGACTTCTTTTTTGGCTGATTTCGTTTCCTATTGCTGAAAATACTGACTTATTTTTCAATTGGAATTGAAATCAGCCAAAAGAAAGTTTACGCACATTCTACGAATTATAAATAATATTTTGATGCAAACAAAACTGACATTAAGCAAGCCGTTTCAAAATTATTTGAAAAATCAAATTTGCCTTAGTGTTCGCGATTTCTCCATTCGAATTGCGCGCGCTACAAACTCGGCAGTGCCAGATGGCGCTGAGAACTTGCGCGCCCACTCAAGCGAGTCTTCGCGGCAAGATAGCGTCCCTCGACGCCATCTTCCCTCTCTTCGACCAGCTCTTGGCAAGGAAAGACGCTTTCGCTCCTTCAAGGCCTTTTCGACCCGCTCATCCCCGCTTTCATCATCCAGCTCAACTATTGCATCTTACAACCTGCTCAGCATCTTCCAGCTCATCGTTACATCGCTCCAGCTCATCTTCAAGATAATTCAGCTCATATACATAAACTCATACACAAACACAGAGGTTAAGGTATGCTCGCCTATACTGGAGACGCAATAAATCAAAGTGCTCAAAAACGAAGTGTATTTATTTAATGTCCCCGCCCGCTGTAACTACCCAATCCTTTAAAAACAAAAATACTTTCTCAAACATCTTAGAGGTTAGCAAAGAACATAGAGAATCGTTGGTATAGTAGAGCGCGAAAATTAAGTTAGACGTCCCCTTAATACCCTTAATATAAATGTAGATTGCTAATTGTTCTTCCTGTTGCGAATCTGCGAAAATTTTGCTAAGTTCGTGCTGTGCAATTCTAGTTATTCTTGTATAATGCTCTAGTGCGTCTGTTATTTTATGATTATAACGGTTAATTGGTTCACTTCTTAATTGAGCTAACCAAACTAATTTTAATCTTGCGTCAATAGCTTCTGATACGATTTTCATTTTACGCTGCTTATTCATGATTATACTTGATTAGTGTTATTACTATTATAGTAGTCATTTGATCAAGCACACTAGCATTATATGTTGTTTGGTAATAGTAATCATTTGTTCCGGTATATTACATTCTTCTACGTCAACTAACGAAAAAGAAGTAAAATTTGCATATTTTTGTCCACAATCATAACCAATAATTGCTTGAGTTGAATGTAAGATTGATGCTGCTAATATAAGGTAGATAAATTTCATCAAAATCAATTATTTATTAATATACAGGGTGTCTAAAAAGTCTGGAAACACCCAAATAACTATTCAGGTGATTTATTTGTAAAAAATGTTAAGGTTATATTCGATGTAATTTTCGACAAGGAATTCAACGGCGACCTTAGATTTGACCTTGAAGATGACCTTGATGGTTTTTTTAAGGTCAGGTCAATTTTTTTTAATGGGAAGCACCATTTTTGACATCAGCAATGGAAAGAGCGGGAAATTTTGCATTCAAAACCATTGAGGTCAATAATTTTCCATTTATCTTAAAGGTCATTTGGAGGTTATTCAATTTTGAGGTCTCGCAGAGAAACTCGATTGAAGGAAATAGATCAAAGCTTACTTCAGCTGTTTTCTTCAATCACAAGTAGCGCTGACCTCAAACCTAACCTTGTTTGTATCCTTTAAGGTCAATCCAAGGTCAAAATTTGTTTCTTAAGTCCCCCTCATCTGATATCGACAATTGAAAAAGGAGAAGTTTCCATAGCGTTACCCAGAAACAATTATTGATTATTACCATTTCAAGCTCTTCTATTGAATTCGTTCAAATAATTTTCCGCAGCAGTAGTGTACAATCTGAAAAAATATTTTACTGGTTTTTGAAGTTTCATAGTCTGATCAGCTTGCGTCTCTTGCAAAGAAAAGTGCAATGGACAAACTCACTGATAGAGAAAGAATAACGCTTCTCAAGATGAGAGGTTGGGGTCCGGTGCAGCGATCTTATAGGGCTGTAAGGGATCTTTTCAATGCTACATTTAGGCCTAATAGGAATCTAATTTCATTTGCAACAGTTCAAAAAACTGTTAAAAGGTTTGAAAATACCGGCACTATTAGTGACCTGCCTAGATCAGGTAGACCAAAGTCAGCAAGTAATGAAGAGAAGTCATTAGATGTTTTGTTAACATTCACTGAAGATGCACATACATCCACTCGTAGAGCTGCTCAAGAGCATAAAGTTAGTACATCATCTGTTCATAACATACTACATGAAGCGAATTTCCATCCCTGCAAAGTAACACTGATACACAAACTGAACGAAGATGATTTCGACCGTCGCGTTGAATTTTGTGATGATATGATGGCTCGCATAGTTCAAAATCCTAACTTTCTATTTAACATAGTATTTTCAGATGAAACTACATTTCAACTTGACGCAAGTTTGAATAGGCACAATTGTAGATATTGGGCAGCTGATAATCCTTATTGGGCATGAGAAGCTAAATCACAAGATCCACAAAAATTAAATGTCTGGGTTGGCCGCCTGCTTCGCCTGGTAGCAAGTCGCCCACTTCGATGGCGTCTTGAGGTTTCGAACTAATGGATTTTTCATGTACGCTAAAGACACTTTCGATAGGATTTCGTGATAAACAGTCTGCGTTAACGTTGGCACTCACTTTCTTGTATTTAACGTCAAATTGAAAATCAGCTAGTTTAAGTCTCCACCTGGTAACTCTTGAACTCGGATCTTTTAGACTGTTAAGCCAAACCAGTGGTCGATGATCGGTAATGAGTGTGAATTTTCTGCCATAAAGATATGGCCTAAATTGCGAAATCGAAAAAATAATAGCTAAAGCCTCTTTAAAGAATGTGCAATAATTAATTTCAGCGGTCGAAAGCGGTCGGGACACGAAAGCTATTGGCCTATCTTTGCCTATTTCTCCTTGTGATAGTACACCGCCTATAGCGTATCCGGAGGCGTCGGTAGTAAGAATTTTTCTTCGAAATTCGGATGTATTAACACGGGAGGCTAACATATCTTATCACGTAACGTTTCGAAGGCTTGTTGCGTTTCTTCATTCCAGCTAAAAGCTTGATCCTTTTTTAATAAATTAGTTAAAGGATTGGCAATCTTCGCAAAATTTTCTATAATATCCGACTAATCCGAAAAATTGCTTGATATTTTTTGCTGTTTTTGGTATCGGAAACTTTTTTACTGCTTCAATTTTCTTCGGATCGGGTATTAATCCATCTTTACTTATTATATGCCCTAAGTAATTGATTTCTTGCTTAAGAAATTCACAGTTATCGGGCTGTAAAACTAAGTTAGCTTCTGTGTGTCTTTGAAATAATTTACGTATAGTTTTGCAATTTTATTCGAAATTTTCTGAATATACACAAATGTCGTCAAAAAAGGCTTCTACTCCTTTTTAATCTGCGATAATTGCTGCGATTAAAGACAAAAATACGGGTGCGCTTGTTTTAAGGCCGAAAGGGGATCTGCAAAATTGAAAAAGGCCTAAAACGCATGCAAATGCTGTTTTATGCCGATCCTCCTTTTTAACGAGAATTTGATGATATCCTGATGCTAAATCAAATACTGAAAAGTATCTTGCACGACCGATTTTGTCTAGTATATCGGCGATGTTAGGTACCGGGTGATGATAATAGGGGATAAGAGCGTTTAGTTTTCGAAAGTCTACTATTACTCTATGCCTCTTGTTTCCCTGGGAGTCGGGTTTTTTGTCTACACAAAACACAGGGGCGGAGTAAGCGCTCATCGACGTCTCCATGATCCCGCTTTGTAGCATCTTTTTTACCCGATGGTGTATTTCTTCGCGAAGGACGGGCGGATGTCTAAATTGCTTTATGCGCACCGGTATTGTGCTTGTAAGAGGTAATTCATGCTCCAGGATACCCGTTGCACCAAGTTTGTCGCCTTTTATAAAAAATCGATCGGAATAGTCGTCAATGATATTTAAAATTTCGTTTTTATATTTTTCATTTAAATGATTTAGCCTAAAAACTTTTTCAATAATTTGAGTTTTCGCTTTTCGACTTTTAATGTTTAAGATTTTTCCAATTTTCAAAGTTTTAAGGATGTACGAGCGGTTCCTGTACAAAAATCACTTTTCCAACATAGACAGTTCTAACTTTGAGATTATTTTCTACTATATTTACCCATGCTATTAAAACAAAAAATAATTAATTGACCGTCTAGTATATGAAATAATAGCTTTTAAGGTAGGTAGTTTAATACATAGAACCTTATGATATTGGTGACTTTTACGTCATTTTTCACAAGCTATTTTCTCAAAAACTAGGCGGTCAATTAATTATTTTTTGTTTTAATAGCATGGGTAAATATAGTAGAAAATAATCTCAAAGTTAGAACTGTCTAAGTTGGATAAGTGATTTTTGTACAGGAACCGCTCGTACATCCTTAATAAGTTGTTGATGTCTTATATTTTGCGCGAATTAGTTTATTTTTGTTGCAATTTCTAATATTTGTCTAATTTCGATTTTTCGGATTTGTTCAATTAATAATATTAAATTATTTTCAAATTCTTTTAATTCTTTTTATCCGATATATTATTAGTTTTCTTCAATTTGTTAATAACTAAATTGAATTGTTTGATTTGTGCAAGGAAGATTTTTTCTTCCAAACTACCCGGAAAAAAGTATTTTTCTTTAGATCGGGTGTTCTTTATAACTTCATTAATTTCTTTAGGCTTTGTTTGTAATTCCGATTTTTCGATATTCGACTTTACATTTTCATAGTTTGACTCATACGCAGGTGACTCGTGAGCTGGCGTCGCGTTACTGGGGGCGGCCATCGTGTCGCTTGGCCGGGTGGCCATAGCGTCGTTTGGCCGATCGGCCATTGTGTCGCTCGGTGGGCGCGGCCTCTGGGCGGTGCCTGAAATCGTATTGATTTTCCTGCTTTCCTGTGCGCTCGCGCTGACTCGACTCTCTGTGCGTATTAATGGTATTTCTAATTTTGCTAATTTACAAACAATTTTCTTATAATCTATTTTTCTTTTGAATTTACGCAAAAGGACACTGCCGATTAATCCATCTTCTTCGATTGGAAAATCGTCCGGAATCAAATGCATTGGCATAATCAAATTTTCGAATTTCAAATGTATTTTTCCCAACGTATTAATGTTTTGTTATTCCTCGCAACTCTAGAATTTCACTATTTTCGATTTCCGATTTAATTGGTTTTTTAGAGATTTTTAATAATGTCTTTTTTGTAATAATTACATCTACTATTAGGTTGATTATTTTTATTATTCGAATTATTAGTAAAAGTGTTTGTAAAATGATTGTCAGGCGGAACGCGTTCGTTTGAATTATTGCGCGCTTGGGGCGCGGGGCGTCCCTGCTGCGCGGCATCTTGTCTGCCTGCGCCACGGTTTGTATTGCGAGGGCTTTGCTGATTACTTTGATTATGGCGACTCCAACAATTAGAATTATTGTGATTATCTTTTCTACAAAAAGAACACCACAACACTTTGTGTGCATCTACAAAATTTACTGACTTAGCTTCGTTGCTTTTGTTTTCGTTAGATGTTCGTAAAGTTGTATGTGTGTGGCGCGAGAATTAATGAATAATTTCGCGTTCCTCGTTTGTAGTCAATGCGTTAGCGATATACTAGGGATTAAGGATAAAAGCATCACAAGCATGCACGGACAGAGTAAATCATTTATAAATAATTAAATAATTACCTTTTCGGAGTTTGCGGTCGGCAGGAACGCTGGCGCTGCTGGTAGGCTCGGTACTGCAGCAACGGAGTTCTTTCGGCGGGAAATTCGGATGCTCTCGAAATGAATAGCCGACCGAATATAGTTTAATAATTGAATTTATTGTTCAGAATAAATACTCGTTTCATAAATTATACAAATGACTTTAGTTTTTAAATATACTTTTGAAATACAGAATTGCGAAATAATTCTAAGTTAAAATCGACAGAATTTCGGTACTCGGAGAGGCAGAGTGACGGCCTATTTCTGATGTAAGACTGAGGTGCTGTCCTCGGTTTTGCGCTCTTTTTATACTCCAAAATTTGGGGCGTTTTCCCTTCAAAAATCGATTTTAATAGAGAATCAATAAGTTCGTTACAACTCTAACAAGACTTTTTACTTAGCTTATCTTTGTACGCATATGGCACGCAACCTTCCATTAGTTGATTGAAAAGCGATGCGAAGCCTGCGCCAATGGCTTGTACATATGGTGTTTGTTACCCACATAGAATAATACGAAATACAGATATACCAATAGACAGTAAGACCCTATGGTAACGCGAGTTTTATGCGAGATTGAGCGTCGGTAAGCTTGGGTGTGCGACACGCAGGGTAAAGCGCGATGACTGCGGCGCCACTCAGGTGCCGACGTCACACATTGCTTAATTTTCGTTTTAATGGTTATTATATTTTTCAAGTTTTGATGTTGTTTGGTAAATTGTTGCAATTTGTTATTGCTCTTAAGTAACTATTTTTTATGCTGACGTTTCTATTCCTTTTCGGTATTTGAATATTTTTATTCCTCGTATTTTGGTATTAGATTCTAAGAATTTTTGTTGAAGTTCATTATAGTAATATAACATTGATTCTAAAGTGAAAGATTGATCCAAATTAAGTGAATTTTTTTCCAACAGAAAATTTATTTTTATTTATTAACTTTAATAGTTTGTTTTGTAGGTTTTGTAGACAGTTAAGATACCCTGTATATGCTCCCCCCCACGCAATGATTCCATAAGTCTTTATACTATGAACTAATGCATAGTAAAGCATTCGAAGAGTCTCTGTGGACATAATTTTTGATAATTTGTAAAAAATAAAAGTTTGATATTTTGTCTTGTTGTGTACGTTTTTGGTGTGGGTATCCCATTTCATGTAACTGTCGAATATTATACCAAATATTATACCAAATATTATACCAAGAAGAACTGTCGAATATTTATGATTTTCCACTCTATTAATGAAGCTATCATTGATTTTTATGTTTAATTTTTTAGGTGTTCTGTTAATATTGCTGCCAAATTCTATGTAAACTGTTTTGTCTGTGTTGAGTGATAATCTATTTAGAGCAAGCCAAGTTGATATTTTTCTCAAAAAGTTGTTCATATCATGTTCCACTTGTTGCCAGGTATTTCCTGTCACTACAATTGCCGTGTCATCTGCAAATGACAGAATTGAGCCTTCAGGTATTATACCCAGCATATCGTTAATGTAAATTATAAATAGAAGTGGACCAAGGATCGTCCCTTGAGGAACTCCCATTTCAATATGTTGATATTCACTGAAATTGCTGTTGGCTTTAACCCTTTGTTTTCGGTTTGTTTAATAACTTTTTATTAATTTAAGAGCATTACTGCGTACGCCGTAATTGAATAATTTCTCTATTAGAATTTGATGATTTACAGTGCCAAAAGCTTTCGCCAGATCCAGGAATATTGTTGCAACTGGTTTGCTTTTGTCCAGTTGATTGTATATGGATTTGATATGTAACTAAGTGCATCTTTAGTGTTTCTGTTTTTCCTAAATCCAAATTGTTTATCCGAAAATAAATTATGTCTATTGAAGAAATCCAGTAATTTTTTGTGTAAGTTTTTTTAAAAAATGTATGCTAGGTTTGATATCAAGGAAATAAGCCTGTAATTTGTTGTTAGGTGTTTTTCTTTAGCTTTATGTATTGTATAATTTCTGCTATTTTCAATTCTTCTGGCCAAAACCCCTGTTCAATACAGTTGTTAAAAATGTGGGCTAATGGCATCAATATCATTGTGCTCAGTGTTTTTATTACTCTTGAGTTGATGATATCGTTTCCTCCTTTCGTGTTTTTTAGGCTCTGAATAATTCTTATTATCTCCTGCTGATTAGTCGGGTTCAAAAATATACTGTTATCATTTCTTACGGGCATCTTTATGCTCTCATTTTGTGGTAATACTATCTTATATGCCAGAGTTTTGCCTACCTTACAAAAGAAATTATTCATACTGTCAGCAATAATTTTAGAATCAGTAATTTTTTTGTTATTTTCTATTAGGTAATTGATGTTTGAGTTTATGTTTGTATTTTTGCCTAATTTTATATTACTTAAATTCCATAGTTTTTTAGAATTATTTGCATTTGATTGTAATTTTTTTTTGTCAAAATCTTCCTTTGCTTGATTGATAATTTTATTCAGCACTTTAGAGTACTTGTTATAAATATCTTTTTTGGATTTATTCAAAAGATCCTTTTTGTAACTGTTATATAATTTTTCTTTTTTATTGCACGAGATGATAATAGCTTTGGTGATCCAGTTTTTTTTGGTTTCTTGTTTTTCTTGCTTTTATCTTCATATTTTACTTTGTTAATACATACTTTGATTTTATTTATTAACAAATCTATAGCTTCATTAGGGTTTGATGTTGTAAAAATTTCTGACCAGTTAACTGTTTCTGCGGTTTCCAATAGTCTATTATATCTAAGTTTTACATTATTATTTTTTGCTCGAATTTTCTTCATGTTTTTAATCGTCATCAGTATTGGATAGTGGTCATTGAAAGGTATTTTTAGTAAATATGTTTTAAAATTAATTTTGTGCATTTTTACAAAAAAAAATTATCAATGCAACTACCATTATTATTATCTATGTTTGATGGTCTAGTGATAGAGTTTATCCCTGGGCAGTATCCATTTGTTTGTAATAACTGTAAGAATTCTTGATTGAGTATTTCCTGACTTAGTGTCGTGACCGGACACTTGGCCGAATTCCATTTGGCCGAACTCATTTGACCGAATTCCATTTGGCCGAAAGGGATATCTCGCCGAATGCACATTTGGCTGAACGTGCATTTGGCCAAAAACACATTTGGCCAAACGCATATTTGGTCGAAAGGGAAATTTGACCGAAAATTGAATATCTTATGTTACACTGTTCATGTTATTCCTTTCTGGTTGTCCCAGGCTTAAGTAATCTAGAATAACGAGAATAAAATTAAGAATTGTTTTAATTTATAGTTATTTTTGATAAGTATTCATAGTGCACTATATTGATTATGGAGTTACATGAGGGAGATGACTTTCTTTAGTAAACTAAAGTGTCTTAAATAAATGTCAAGAACAATTATAATAAATGTTTTCTTTTATTTACATTCCACAATCCTGATTTTCTGGGTTATTGGGTACTTGGGTTATTGGGTTATTGGGTTATTGTTCATTTTTCGGTCAAATTTCCCTTTCGGTCAAATATGCATTCGGTCAAATATGCATTCGGCCAAATGCGCGTTCGGCCAAAAGTGTATTCGGCGAGATATCCCTTTCGGTCAAATGGAATTCGGCCAAACGGGTTCGTTCAAGTGGAATTCGGCCTTATGTCTTTCGGCCAAGCGTCCGTAACCCCTTAGTGTGTATATTGAAATCACCTGTAATAATATTGTTTTTGTATTTTCTGTTGTAATTTATAAGTTTCTTCATGCTCAATAAGAATTCTGTTTTATGTATGTCGTGGGATCTACAAATTATTGACAATAGTAATTCTCTGTTATCATTCAACATTATTTTAGAATTGATTATTTTGAGTTTATTTATTTGAACTACTTCCATTATTTCACTGATATTCTCATTGATATAATATTAATAAATCATTATGAATCATTATAATCGAATAAATCATTATTATTATTCTTATATAAATAACATCTCCATCTGATTTATTTATTTGGCTATTATTATAATACATTTTCAAATTGGTTTGTTAAATAATTCTTGGTGGTATGAATTCCAAGTTTCAGTACATACTATAATACTCGGTTTTACCTTTAGGTTGTTGATAAATACTAATAGTTTGTTGTAATTTGCGTTAAGTCTTCTAATATTTATGCATAGTATTAACTTATTATTTAGATTAAAATACTTTTAAGTTGTATCAGATTTTCTGCCGTGTTTTCACTGTATAAAGTATAGTCTAATAAATCTATACCCATTATCTATTTGAAAATTTTGAGTAGTGATATCAACCGATTGTATTACTTGATAAGGCATTCGGTATTTTAGTTTTCCTAATTACCGGCTGCCGGCTGAAGCGTTTTTCTTTATTATTATTTAACTTACCGAACTAGCGTGAGTTGGCTGAATTGGATACTCAACCATTTCAATGTATTTTTTAATTCTACTTTTTAATATTTCGCATTGTTGGCTGTCTATGGCACTGCGATCAGTGTTAAATTTTGTATTATATTTAATATTATGATATTTACAATTTGCACATTTATGAATGTCACTATTGCACTCTAAAGCTGAATGGTCTCCTGCACATTTATAACAAGTTGCTGTATTTGTGCATTTTTTGTATCCATGGCCGAATTTAGCACACTTTGGACAAGGGTTTGTATTTATCTGATCAAACAATCTGCAGTTTTGATAACCCACAAACACTTTGTTTTTATTATCACGGATGTGTTTATATACAGTTGGAGGGACTACTACTATTGCCCTCATTGATTCGGCTTTATTTTTAACAAATGTATGAAGAACTCTACATTTTTCTTCAAAGTTTATGAAATTTCTTTTATTAATATCATGTTCTAGCTCATTATTATCTGTAAAAGTTTTATGAATATTTATGATTTTTATAATTGGTTTCTTAATTTGAGTTGTTTCCACTTTTATATTATTTTTTAGTTTATTGCACAAAATTTGTTCTATCGAATTAACACTAGCTTCATTCATACAATTTAGTATGATTGTGTCCTTATTTTTTTTTATCACACTTTTAGTTTAAATTGTTGTCTTTTGTTAAATAATATGTTATTTCTTTTTCTAGGTTAATCTTGCTGTCATTATTTTTTTTAACAATTAATTTTGGCATTCTTTTTGGATTTGGTTTAGTGTTCGTTAGTATTTCCGCATATGTGCTTATTAATTTGTTGTTATTATTTGTTTTGTTAGATAATTTTTCTTTTTCTAGTAATTCATTTAATAAGTTATTTTTATCCTGAGTTTCTTTGTATAGTTGTTTTAATAATTTGTTTTCAACTTTTAGTGCTTCCATTTTACTATAATCTTCGTATATTGTAGTTTCATGCTGACTTTCAATATTTTTTTTCATGCATACTTTCCTTGATAATATCCTCTTTGATTTTTTCACGTTCATCGAGTTTTAATTTCGCGATGAATTTGCGTGCCGTGTCACATAACGTACCATACGACAGATTTGAGGTTAATGTAAATTTTGTATGATCTTGGCAAATTATAAAAGAACTGCTAACAAATTGTATTGGACTTCCTGCATTATATCTTGATACTACATCATTTTGTATGGTAGAAATTGTCACAGATTAAACACACAACTGCTCCAAATTTTTGACTAGGATGACACTTAAAGTTTTTATTGAGAGGAGGATCGGGCGGTTGCTTACGTCCCGACGCCATGTTGGCGAAAATGAATTTTATGGGAAGAAAAAAACATGAGTCCCAGCGGAAAATTCAACGGCAAACAAACAAAGGCTTGTACTTTATTGACACTGTTCAATCGCGCTTGGAGGTTAGTTTATGAGATTTGTAAATAGGAAAGGTTTTTAGTGTTTATTTGTTTATTAGTGTGTGTGTGTGTGTAAAGTTATTTTATTATTCGATTATTTTTTAAACTGGTTTTAAAATGGCCAAACGTACAGGTCCGCCAAATTGTATTTACGAAGAAACATTCGTGACAAATATTTTAAAATTTAATAATGATATTTTAGAAAACACTAATATTAAATCGAAAAGCGACAGTATTTAGCTCAAAATAGCAAAAAGCATGGGCAATAATGTAGCTCAAAATTCTATTTATTCAATGGTCGTTATGAACAAATATAATGACAAATAGAAAATACTAGATATCTCTGCAATAGATGATTCTATCGAAATACCGAAAAATGAACTTTCTTTGAATACGTCTGATGAAGCTGATAACGTTTTAAAATTTGATATTACTTTTAAGCAGTGAAGAATTTGGAGAAATTGTGCATGAAGCTTCTAGGAAAATTGTTAGTGGTCAGAAAAAAATTAAACATATAAAAATCCGCTGCTTTAAACAATAAAAATCAATTTATAATTTGCAAATTATTCTGCGTTCATTAGGTAACATATGTAGTTGCTTGAATTGCCTAGTAGAGTAGACTACGTATACAGTACCGTTCAAAAGTTCTTGAACGCTTGAAGAAATAATTTAAATATTATAAATTACAATATTACAGCTTCTAAGTGGGCTACAGACAAAATAAAAAAAAGCATTTTAGAGTAGAGAGAACATACTTTCTTTTTATATTAATGGCTTATTTTTAAGAATTTTTTTCGACTCCTGCAATCATTTGTCAGACAACGTATTTTCAGCATTTTTCAAGTTTCGTTCAATCACTTGCTGTTTTTCGGGAAATTATCATAGGATAATTTTGTAGAAAGCATTCGAAAGCTTGGAATGAGAGCTTTAATTTCCATGTTTGACATAGTTCTCTACGTTAATTTTTTACGCTTTTAAGGCGTTTTTTGTGAAAACTACCTATTTTTGAGAAAATAAATTTACGTCAAAAAATAATGATTTTTCAAAAAAAATTTCGTAAGAAAAAAAGATGTATATATATTATATGTATATATATTCGGTATATGGATTACGTATGAATTTTTCACTATTATATTTTTCTGTTATGTTCAACTTCAAAAATTAGAAAACAAAAATGTTAAAAATTATAAAATAATAGATTTGTAAAAAAAAAGAAAACTATATTAAACGGAAATAAACAATTTATTCTATTTTCAGGTTCAATAATAATCATCATATTACAGTAAATACAACATAAACATAATATGCATATTAGAAATGATGTTATTTTTTAGAAAAATCATTATTTTTCGACGTAAATTTATTTTTTCAAAAATAGGTAGCTTTCACAAAAAATGCCATAAAAGCGTAAAAAATTAGCGTAGAGAAATATGTCGAACATGGAAATTAAAGCTCTCATTTCAAGCTTTCGAATGCTTTCTACAAAATTATTTAAAGATAATTTCCCGAAAAACAGCGCGTGATTGAACGTGGAAAATATACGTTCTGCAGAGAAAAATTAAAGAAAACCTTATTTTTTACATTTTTCTCACGATTTTCCCATTGGAAGGTAGCCCAGTACTTTTGAAATCATCAGAAATCATCTCAAATTCCCAAGAACCATTTCATCTATGTAGAAAAGAGTGAAAATTTTCGTTTTTATTAAAATGAAAAATGCGAAAAAATTCAATTTTTGAACGATTTTGTTAGTTATAACTATTTTTTAAAGTCGTAAGTGTTTACAAAAATCATTGAGGCAAAGTAATTTGCTATTTCCTCTTATTCCTGATATACAATTAACTAATGTATTTTCTTATTCGTCGTAAATTGTGCGTTCACCATGCCAAGGCTTATAACATAGAAAATTAAGAATATTACTTACTGCTTGTCTTTTATCTACCTGTGGACTGGTATAGTTAAAACAAGAGCAGAAAAACATATAATATGAGCAAATTACTAGGAAGCAAATTAAATGGGGAAAATCATGACAAAAATGCAAAAAATAAGCTTTTCTTTAAATTTTCACTACAGCACGTATATAAACTAAGCGATTCTTGAGGTCGTTAAATCGATATTTGTGGTCACTGAAGTTCTTTAACATCTACCGACCGAAACAATCGAGAATAACCTGTTAAAAAATGTTTTTTTTTTTACATTTTTTGCTATTCTCCCCCAATGAATAACATATTTAACATTACAGCAATTGATAGAACGAGAAAAAATACGTCAAAATAGTGGAGTTAATAGTTAGCCAAAATGTTTCTTCCTAGCTTAAAAAAGCGTTAAAAATTAAAAAAAAAATTTTATGAGTGCCATTTTCTCTGAAAAAATCTAAAAAAAATAATGGTTCCTTGATACAAAAAGATACATATGTAAAAAAAAATTTCAGATTTTTACGGTACGAATTGTTGCAGAAAAAAATTAAAATAAAAAATTACGTATTAGCTTTTTACAGGCGTAACAGTCTACATAAATGGCTGAAAATCTGTCTGGAGAAATTTTTAATGGTGTTCTTCTGGATTACCAATTTCAAATAAAAATCCAGGCTGGGGTATTTTTGACCCCTTACCCGGTTAGACCCTTTCCTAGCTTTATATAATTCTATCTGTTCGAATGAATGAATTTTTTTATATACTGCTTAATGTTTTGTTTTAGAAAGTTAATTTCTATTTATTACTTATCTTTCATTTTATTTAATGATTCCACAGTCGATAGTTGATAGTTGATGTCAGAGCGGAAACGCACCTTCGGCCCCTTGCGAGGACATGCAGTTAATGCACCTAAGGCCAATTGGCCCATTGCGCTCGGTCTCCTCATTATTCATCCCCTATCAACCTTCGTATATAATCTATCAATCTGAGAAATCTGCTAAGCCCCATAGGGCAGACATCCCCTGGTTCGAGAATCCACTTCTCATATACCTCACGCCTTCCGCCCATCAACCTAGGGCAGTGGCACAAGAGGTGCATGGGTGTTTCCTCTTCTTCACCACAGAGTCTGTAGATATTCTCAGTGCCTAATCCTATCCTCTTTCAAAAGTGTGCCAGGTCGCAGTGACCCGTCAACCACTGTACTGCCTTCCTAATGTCCTTCTTGGGGAGATTGATCATCACACCCACCTTGCCAGGACAGACTCCGCGATAAACGCTTTGGTATGCCTGTAATCCTGGCACCCCTTCCATTTGCTAATCTGCTCCTTTCTAATCCAGGCTTGAATTCTGCTGTCTAGCTCACAGCCTGGTAGAGCCGTCTCTGCGGCGTTTGCCCTAAGTGCCGCCGTCCCCCTTTTAGCTAGTCTGTCGGCCTTCTCATTTCCTCGAATGCCTGCATGCCCAGCTACCCATTTCAGCTTGACTGCGCACCTCCTCGCCAGTTTTGTCGAGTGATGCCCTACACGCTAGAACCTTACATGAGGTTACTGTCATTTTGCTGAGAACCGCGATGGTGGCCCTACTGCCCGAAAATGACCACCTTTCGGTTTGTCCACTCCTCATCAAGCATAGCCTCCACGCAGCTCCTGATAGCCCTCATTTCCGCTTGGAAGATCGTAGCATAACGCTTCAGTGAGAACACGATTTCTCTGCTGCTCCCCTCCAGCCACGCTGCCGCATCTACACTCAGTTCGTTTTTGGAACCGTCTGTGAACCAGTTAAAGCCTGACTGGTCCTCCTCCTTTTAGTGTGTGCCCGCTACCTCAAAATTCCTTTCTAACCTGTAGCTGCTCGTGACCTTGGCCAACCTATCACCTCACTTCTGATCAAAGCCAATTGTCTTGACGATCTCCGCTTGCTCGTGTATAGGCCAGTCCTTCGAGGCTCTAATCTTCGTCTTAAGCGCTGCTGCCCTAACCAACGTCTCAAGAGGGGGGAGGTCTACCATCACTTCTAATGCATTCAGTGGCGTAGACCTTTTGACTCCCATTATACCTGTTGTCACCATAACTTGCATTCTATCCAGAAGCAAGATGCCTGTCTTTAATCTGCAGCGAGGCCACCAAGCAAGGGCCTCATGCAAAAGCCTCGATCTAAGGACCGCCGTAAAGAGCCACAGGATCATCTTGGGTTTCAGACCCCAAGTTGCTCCAAAAGCACTTCTGTAAGCCCAGAAAGTATCCTTAAACTCCTTTTCTTGCTTTCCAAAGGTTTTCCTCAGTTCAGCTTCGAATCGAAAATCACCCCCAGGTATTTTGCCTCTCTCGACAATAAGAGTGATTTGCCGAAGAGCTTAATGAGTTCCAGTTTCTTTACCTTATATTTGGTGGTGAAGTTGACTAGTACCGTTTTGTCAGGGTTAACGGACAGTTCCACTTCTTTTCACCATGCCTCCACTATGCCTAATGCAAAATTCATCAGTATTTTGAAGGTCGTTGCCACATTGGGGCTTGTTAATTATTTTATCAGAAAATGCAATTAAATAGCAACCACAGTATTTCTTAGCAATTGACCTTGAAATGACCTTTTAAGTGTAAGAACAAAAATTTTAAAATACCGATTTGGGCGTAAAATTTTCCGCTCTTTCCGAATCCGTTGTCAAAAAAATAGGGGAACCCATTTAAAAAAGTCACTTCGATCTTCAAATGACCTGAGAATTAAAGTTCAAGGTCAGTTTAATCCGGGAAAGTGGGCTGACAAAAGACACTCGAGAACCTCCTTATTGTCAGATGCCCATTCCTCTGAAGATTTTTTAATCTGTAGCTGTACGCCCCCGGATGGCCTGGCCAAGATCCTGTTTAGCCTAGCCCTATGGGGGATACTGTTAAGTAGTTCGCACTACTGCTTCCAGCCTTCCTTTTTTGCCGCCTCAAGAGCCTTTAGGTACTCCGTCCTGGTATCCTTCTAGGCCTCCAGTTCCTCAGAGCCTCTTCTCTTCTTCTACCTGTTGAATAGCTTGCCGAACTCCTTGCGCAGGGCTCACAATCCAGGATTCCATCAGGGTGCACTTTGGCCCATCTGTTCTCTCGGCGCCCAAGATCTTTTTTCTCTTGCGACCTTCATTCCTCACCGGTCCCGGGCCCTGAGGGCCCTGTCCCCGTGGGAATTGATTGGGTGTAATGTAGGTATGTTGGTGAAAGTGAGACGGTTCATCAAGCTCCGTCTGCACATATATCCGTTTTGTTTAACGTGCGACACCTGCCTTGTGGCTTATTCACACGGCCTCCCTAGAGGCGTCGGGAATGGGATACGCCCATATCTTCGTGCAGATCGTACAAGACAACTGCTACAAATTTCTCACTCTGTGGTTTCCAGGCACAGCGATCTTCTTTGTTGGAGGCGAGGCTCTTCTAAAGCCTCTACCCGCTCTGCAGGCGGGATGCCCGAGTTGTGCACCGCAACTCACACGTCGAGACCGAAGTCTCTAGCCCGCATATGAGCTTAACCACTGCCACTACGAGGCCGACCTCAATTGACCCGGACGGGGCTTCGCCCCGCGGGCCCCGGGTCTCCCATAGTACCTATTTATGCTCTAGGTACGAGTACGAGACAAAAATTGCCTCTCCCAACTTCAGGACCTTCCTGGTCTGTCCCCCGGCTCGGTATCACCGTTTAGCTGGGGCCGGGGGCTTGCTACACCCCGGGGATGTGCCGTGGCACAGAGCCCCCCTTGCGGTCATACATTCGAAATTACCAGTCAGCTTTCATTCACCCTGAGGGCGTCAGTCAGTCAGTAGACACATACACTCCACCTGGCCTAGGCCAGTCTACTGCCGCGCCCACTACTGCCTCCGGGCGTGTTCCTATAAACATACACCATACAGTCTCCTCATCCACATGAAGAGCCCTTTTTACGGGGATTCCGTCCCTAACGTCTTCCTTTCAGGCGGTGCATGGGTAAGTAACTCAATGGTCTGACGAGACTCAAGCCCTTCCACCATCGTCAAGGTCTCAACTCATAGGAAAGGTAATGATTCCATACATGATGATAGATTTTATAAAATAATTTTACAAAATATAGACTAGTGCTTCACAGATTATTCAGCTTGTGCAATTTTTCATCGTTGTTTCGCTCGGAGGAAATTTGTCATAATTATCTTACGCATTCGTGCTATAATATACTATATAATTGAAATTTATTTAATTATTATATTTTTTTTTTACAAATTTTACATGATATCGTTTTTGGTGTTCTGCTGAATGTAAATCAGAGAAAGGTAAAATTGTTATCTCTAGTTCAAGAGATCACAGGCAGCAATAAAAAAAGACAGTTACTGGTCAATAGCAAAATAGCAATTAATGGTTATTGTTTAGTTTAAGCATTACTCAAATCCAATCTTTATTTTTTATTCCTTTTGATTATAAACACAACTTTTAATTTTTTTAGAGGATAAAAATTATTTTTTATTTTTCGGAGCAGTGCACTCAACTGTAGTCGCCGAGATTAAAAAATTACACATCAATAGATATTTTTTCGATTACTAGAACGGGAGTACTGGAGTAGTTCCGCTAGTGAAAATGTTATGCTGGAAAACAGGTATTGATGTTTATGACATGTTCGGACTCATGCTTACATTTTATTGCGAGTTTTTCTTGTGAGATTATTGAAAATAACCATGTATTGTATGCTTCTAATCTGGACCAATATGATTCCTGTAAGTTTGTGACCCTTATTTTACAATCACTAATGTCTTTATCACCCCAAAAATGGTTAATTCGACCTCACACGGTGGCTTATTCTCGACCTCATGCAACGGTTCATTATTTTTACATATCATAGTGGTATATAAATTTTTACATTTGTCAATTGACTCCTGAGTCATCATGAGAAAGGTGTCGTTATCCCGACTTATTGCGAAATATTCGGATTTTGGCCATATATAAGCGAAAATTATTGTATTGTTTAGCGTCTCTTGTTTCGTTGGTAAGGAATTTGCCTTAAATAGTTGATACGTAGGAAGGTCTAGGAGGGGTATTGTTATGTGATATACCAAAGCTACTCCTGTATATACTATTGATACTTTGGATATTTTTTCGCCAACATGGCGTCGGGAGGTAAGCAACCGCCCGACCCTCCTCTGAATAAATTTTATAAGTGTCATCCTAGTATCAAAGTTGGAGCAGTTGTGTGCCTGATTTGTGAAAATTTCTACCATACTAGTGAAATAGTATCCAAATATAACGCAGGAAGTGCAATCCAATTCGTCAGCAACTCTTTTATAATATGCCAAGACCATCCGAATTTTACATTAACCTCTAAATTGCCATATGGATCATTAAACGAGACGACACGTCAATTCATTACCCAATTAAAGCTGGTAGAACGTGAACAAATTAAACAAGATATAATTAAGGACATTGTACATGAGAAGAATGTTGAAAGTCATCATGAAACCACAATCTACGAAGACTACAGTGAATTAGAAGCACTAAAAATAGAAAACAACTTATTAAAACAGCTGTATCAAGAAACGCAAGAAAAAAATGTTTTGTTAAATGAATTGCTTAAAAAAGAAAAACAATCTAAAAAAGAGATTAATAATACCAATCTAACAAACACCTACGCAGAAATATTAACAAACACAAAACCAAAAACTAAAAGAGTACCTAAATTAATTGTAAAAAAAACAAATAATAACAGTAACATTAACCTAGAAAAAGAAGTAATTCATTACTTAACAAAAGATAAATCTATTCAAACGAAAAGTGTGTTTAAGAAAAATAAGGACACTATTATCATTAATTGTATGAATGAAGAGAGTGTTAATTCAATTGAAAAAATATTGTGCAATAAATTAAATAACAGTGCAAAAGTAGAAAAAACGCAAATAAAAAAACCGATTGTAAAAATTATAAATATTGATAAAATGTTTAAAGACAATGATGATCTAGAGCAAGACATTAATTCGAGAAATTTTGCTAATTTCGAAGAAAAGTGTAAAGTATTACATACATTTTTTAATCAAAAAACTAATACAATAAGTGCAATAATTGAAGTGACATCAGCTATTTACAAGCACATTCGTGAAAATAAATACAAAGTGTTTGTGGGATATCAAAACTGTAGAGTTTTTGATCAAATAAATACAAATCCATGTCCAAAATGTTTGAAATTTGGCCACGGTTACAAGAAATGTACGAATGAAGACACATGTTATAAATGTGCGGGAAATCATTCTGCGATAGAGTGCAATAGTGTAAATCATAAATGTGCAAATTGTGAATTTTATAACAACAAATTTAATACTAAATACAATACTAATCAGCTTGCTATAGATAGTCAGCAATGTGAAGTATTAAAGAACAAAATTAAAAAGTATATAGAAATGACAGACTATCCAATTCAACCAACGCATCAACGTTTTTTCAATAAGGTAGATAACGATAAAGAACAGCGATTTAGTAGGCTGCCGGCAATTAGGAAAACCAGATTACCGAGCACAACATCAGTGGACTCATCACCTAATGACACATCAAAAAATAAATTTAGAAATTAATGAATCAGCAAGAGTATTCTATAGACAAAGAAATCGAAGCAGATAATTTAAATTTACTTAACAGGTATTTTAGTCAAGATAAGGAATTAATATTATGCATAAATATAAGAAGCCTTAATGCAAATTACAACAAATTATTAGTATTTATCAATAATTTAAAAATAAAACCAAATATTATAGTATGTACTGAAACTTGGAATTTGCAGTATAAAGATTTTTTCAACATACCTAACTATAAAATGTTTTATAACAATAGTCATATAAACAAATCTGATGGAGTAGTAGTTTACGTTAGTGACAATATTACTGAATCAACGGAAATAGTGCAGATTAATAATCTTAAAGTAATAAATTCAAAAATAACGTTGATTGACAACAGTGAATTAGTCCTGTCAGCAATCTATAGATCGCATGACATGCATAAAACTGAATTCTTATTGAACATAAAAAAACTGTTAATTTGCAATAAAAAATATAAAAACAATATTATCGTAGGTGATTTCAATTTCGATGTCTTGTGCCAGGACACACTGAATCAAGAGTTTTTACAAACATTATTAACAAATGGTTACTGCCCAGGAATTAATTCTGTCACAAGACCATCCAACTTAAATAGTAATGGTACTTGTATAGACAACTTTTTCATAAAAATGCAAAAAATTAACTACAGAACGTACTTACTAAAAACACCTTTCAACGATCACTATCCAATACTGATGTCAATTAAGAACATGAAAAGAAATAATACACAAAATAACAATATAAAAATTAAATACAATAAATTACTTAAAGCGGCTGAAACAGTAACCTGCACAGAAATTTCAAAAATAATGAACCCAAATGAAGCTATAGTGTCACTAATAAACAAAATTAAATTCTGTATAAACCAATCAAAAAGTGAAGACAAAGGTATCAAAAAGATGAGACCTAGAAAAAATTGGATAACTAAGGCCATTATAATTTCATGCAAAAAGAAAGAACAACTTTATAACATTTACAAATATATACCTACAAATAAATCAAAGAAAGATATATATAATGATTACTCCAAAGTACTAAATAAAATTATAAATCAAGCTAAAGAAGACTATGACAAAAAACAACTACAATTAAATGCTAATAACCCAAAAAAATTATGGAAAATTATTAATAACAAATTAGGTAAAAGTGGTAATCCAAAAACAAACATAAATTTTATAGTAGAAAATAATCAAAAAATTTCGGACTCGAAGGAAATAGCTAATAAGATGAATAATTTCTTCTGCAAAGTAGGAAAAAAATTAGCTGATAAGATAATCCAACCGCAAAATGAGAGCTTAAAGATGCCTAAAAGAAATGATAACAGCATGTTCTTTTACTTAACAAATCAGCAAGAAATTATAGAAACCATTAATAACCTGAAAGACACAAACGGTGGACATGATGAAATAAACGCACGAGTCATAAAAAAACTTAGCATAGCTATATCGACACCATTAGCCCACATACTTAACACCTGCGTGGAACAAGGGATATGGCCAGATGAATTAAAAATAGCGGAAATTATACCAATCTACAAATCGAAGAAACATTACTTACCTACGAATTACAGGCCTATTTCTTTAATATCAAATCTTGCAAAAGTCTTTGAAAAAATTATACACAAAAGAATACTAAATTTTTTCAATAAATTCAATTTAATATCGGAAAATCAATTTGGATTCAGGAAGAACAGGAGTACCAAAGATGCACTATCCCAAATATCCAATTTAATCTACAATCAACTAGATAAAAGCAATCCTATTGCTACAACTTTCCTAGATCTGGCCAAAGCATTTGATACGGTAAATCATAAAATATTGTTAGACAAATTATACAACTATGGCATTCGTGGCAATGTCCTCAAGTTAATAAAAAACTACCTAAATAATAGAAAGCAAAGAGTCAAGGTAAACAACAAATTTAGTAAATATGAAAACATAGAAATGGGAGTGCCACAAGGAACAATCCTTGGCCCATTACTATTCATCATTTACATCAACGACATGCTGACCACAATACCAGAAAAATCAATTTTATCCTTCGCAGATGATACAGCAATAGTAGCTACTGGGAAAAACTGGCTAGAAGTCGAAAACCTGATGAATAATTTTCTGTTAAAAATATCAAATTGGCTGGCACTAAATAAACTATCACTAAACACAGATAAAACAGTTTATATAGAATTTGGCAATAACATCAATAGTACACCCAAAAACTTAAATATAAAAATTAACAACACTATTATAAACAGAGTTGATAACCATAAATATCTAGGGATAATTTTTGACAGCAATATGAAATGGGACATACATACAAAGTACGTCTACAATAAAAAAAAATATTTAACTTTTACTTTTACAAATTAGCAAAGATCATGTCCACTGATACGCTTAGAATGCTTTATTATGCATTATTCCACAGTATGGCAACTTATGGAATCATTGCATGGGGTGGTGCCTATGCAGGGTGTTTAAGTTGTTTCTCTACAAAATAAACTTATAAAGCTGATAAATAAAAATAAATTTGTACTGGACAAAAATCCGCTAACTTTAGATCAATCTTTCACACAAGAATCGCTATTGTACTATTTTAAAGAATTGCAACAAAAATTTCTAGATTCAGATACCGTAACTAGAAAAAGAAGTATCCAAATGCCTAAAAGACATAGAAATATAAGTATAAAAAATAGCTACATCAGGGCTTTAACAAATTTTAATAAGTTACCGAATGAATTCAAAGAGTTTAAAAGCAAAAATATCATTAAAACAAAAATCAGACAATGGATAAGAAAAAATCAATAATAGAAAACAGTATAGACTGTCTAAAAATTAATAACTTATTATTATTACAACTGAGGAACAACAAATCATTAAATACTTTGATTGCAAATTATTGTTCACAAGTAAATGAGACTGACATTTCTGATCTTACATTGGAAGTCCTTGAAGATCGGATAAAGACTGTGAAACTAGTACAAGATATTAGAACGTATATATGTTCCAATGGAAATTGCAATCAACACCACAAAAGAGCTCATAGGCGAATGTCAAAATATAATTGGAAAAAAATGTGTAAAAATAAAACAAATCTAATCATCACAATAACTAAACTAGCAGAAATTTTAATTAAAAATAATGTGACTAACTTACATTCAAATTCAAAACAAAAATTCATCAAAGAAAAATGTGTATCCTGTGACTATCCGCAAATAAAAGGTATTAAACACATACATTTTCTAAACCCAACATCAAGTACAAAGGATGATGTAAATGTAATTAGAAGGACTAATTATAATAAATCAAACCATGCAATAGAAGAAGTATTTTCAAAAATAGACAAAATAGCTGACTCCAACACCAACAAAATATATCAAAAACCGAGTCCGAATCCTCCAGGAAACAAAATTGAAGAACCAAAAGAAATAAGAATGTCTTATGGTGATATCAACTATATAGGAAATAATAAAGCATATCTATACTTCGATAGAGGATATAGAGGGATTCAAACATTTACAAATTCTATGCAACCTATCTCGAGACAAAATAAAAACCTAGACATTATTAATCTAGACGGAATTATATTCACATCATCTTGTAAGTGCTACTCTAGCAATGAACACAAAGAAATTTTTCCACACTACACAGTATCCTGTGCTGTTGGGCTAACTTGCCCGAAGAAGCTAAACAATTTTGAAAAAGAAGCCTACAAAAGAAGAAGAAACGCGTCAACAGAGATGTACACAAAAGCAAGTGCGATGCTAATTAGATATTGGAGATGATAACAATAGATACAAGACCAACAAGAATGGGGGGGTTTTAAAAGATTTAGCAAATAAGTTTTTACCTAGTAACGATGTTACTAGGCATAAAGACGGCGCACTATCTTCTAAAACCCCCCACCTCTATCTTTACGTTTTTACTTTCTTTCTTTTCTATTTTCTATTTTCTAGTTTCTATTATCGATTCTCAATTTTCTATTTTCTATTTTCTATTTCTTTAATACTTTTCTATTTAGTTTAAGTAATAGTATTATATCGAGCCAGGCCAGCAAACAGGAAAAAATTTCCTCTGCTGGGTTACCTTTGTAACTTGTTTATATATATCAATTATTTTGTAATTGAGCATATGTATCTACTGGTAAATAAATAAATAAATAAATAAAATATTTTTACTATTTCGGCAATGGAGGTATCAATGTTAAAGGAAGGAAAGTCAACATCCTGAAGATGTTTTCTGGCTAATTCGGATAATTTTTGTATTTGGTCAGAGGCAAAGAATCGTGGATGAATAATTCCTTGTGTAGCAAATAGTATTGCGTCAGTTAATGTCTCTGTGTCTATTTTAAATTGCGCTACTGTCTGTGCAAAAATAGTAAATTTTCTTACAAGGGGGAGAAATGGAACTTTCGCACGGACGTGTTAGGACGGCCGAGGCGAAGCCGAGGCCATCATACACGTCCGTGCATGAGTTCCACTTCTCTCCCGTGTAAGAAATAGTATTTTTCTCTATCCCCGGGCGAAAGTATGGCTATACTATTAATTAGAAAATAGTAAAATAATCAATTTCTAACCTTTAAACCGACCTCAACTGGCAGTTGTTCTGCGCAGCCATGTTTTTACTTTCGCCACGGGTTCCTTTAGTGTAATCTGCGTATATTTTTTTATTTTACCTATCGCGCGTTTATATATGTGCGATGCCCGCCCAACATTTGCAGCACGAGCGTAGCGAGTGCTGCTGGTTGGGGGCAAGCATCGAAAAAAAAAGCAGAATAAACATAATATTTGTAATTTAAACATTTAATAAAAACGTAATTGAATGTTTTTAAAACTGAAACTTTATTTTAATTTACTTACAATTATTTTTTACAAATTTCACAACAAAAATTGTTAACAATATTGCCTTTAAACGCAAAATTTTCATATTTAATGCAATTATTTTTTAACCAATTTACTGTATTCGTATTTATTTCTACATTTTTAATAACGTTCAATAAAGTTCTAATTTAAGTGTACGGTTGATTAGTATTCTTTTTGATAATTAAAAAAGCTAGCAGGTGGATTGAATTTTATTTACGTTATAAGCGGGATAAATCGAAAATCATACGACCTCAAACACAACCTGCACCTTAGAGGTATATAAATTATTTTAAAGGACGCTAATTATCTACATAGACTTTCTTTGATGAATGTCTATTAGCTATTAGAATATAACCGAACTTAAAGGGGTTAGATTTTAAAAATCTTTCGGACAGAGCTTTCGAGTTTAAAACAAATGACGCGCATGCAGTGGCTAAAAATGCTCCTTCTTCTAGCGTAAACAAAAGGATAAACCTCGTACTTTCGCCCGAGGGATGGAGAAATAGTACATTTTTATACGGGTGCGGAAGTGAATTATTTGCGTCGGGAGACGTTTTTAGGCCGAGCGAAGCGAGGCTTTAACTCCAAAGGAGACTCCAACCTCAAATACGCATGTTTGCATGCGATTTGCGGCTCTCGTGGAGAAAAGTCAATTACGATAGCTAATTTGGTGTCAATGTTATATTGATTTTGCAATTCCGTTAGTCGTATAATCGTTGCGTTTAATGATGTTGCGCTGTCGCGTAATATGTCGAACTGACCCTGTACAACCTCTGTTTGCTGAGCCAGCAGATCGGCTAACTTCCGCGTATCGTTTGCAGAAGTCTCGATGATGTCCTGAAGCTGGTTTGCTGAATCCTCGTCTAATGTTCCGAAGAGATATTTGAGACCTTTGCCGATTATGTTAAGTTCTCTTCGGACCATATTATGGGACCCATGATTATGGCCCTGAATCATTGACATAGCACGCTCAGAATCGTGGATAGCTCGTTGTATTTCTTTTAATAGCTGTTTCAAGATTTGTGCGTGGGGACACACCTTATTTGGTTGTTCGCATTGCTGTTGAATTATCGTCCACGTAGCTATTAACTTATTACCCATCTGGAGATATTCTGATATGTCGACTCGTTGTATTATTTTTCATGATGTGCTCGTTGTCTTAAGCTGCGCTATAATTTCTGTGATCAATCCTGGGTTATGATTGATCTGCTTTATGTAGGTACTTGTGATGTCGGCGTACCCCATCGCCCTGGGATTCATTATTTAAATTTTTTTTTAGCGTTCCTGTTTTTTTTTTTGTGTAGGTTAATGATGTGTTACGTCAATGAATTATTCTGCAATTGTATTGTCTGAACTTGCTTGATATATTTTGAAGGTAGTTTGAAAACGGTGATCGATTTATGATGATTCTAAATTAATTTTTCCAAAATTTTGTTCTAAAAGTACATTATATTTTTATATATTTAATCTCCTTGATGTGCCTAAAGGTGATTAGAAGAAAACGCGAATACCCCACGATGATTTTTAGTTATAAACAAATTAATGTTTAAACAATTTTGTTATAAAAGTACATGTTAATTTTATACATTTGCGTAGGGAAAGGTTGTTTAATAATTATAGGATTTGATTGATTCTATTATATTCGTAATTATTTGAGATATTAATTTGTTAATTAAGCATTCTAGGAAAATGCTTAATTACATATGGTATGTGTATTAAGTTGGCGTTGGTATATTCGTATATGTAAATGGTTTTTCAATTTTGTAATTTAAAGTTATAAACAAATTAACATCATAAGCAATTAAAATGCAATAATTTTTATTTCTATATATGTTGATTTGGGATTATTAATTGTAAAATTACGGATTGGTTTGAAAGTCGTAGTGTTATTTTTGACTGAGTTATGACCGATAAACATTAATTAACAATTTTTTTTACTATTTTTTGGCTAAAAGCTTCAATTAAGGCGTCTAATTAGAATAGGATGGCTATACTGTTTTTTCATATAACTGATGTGTTTGTTAAAAATAATTTTATAAACAATTAAAAATTATTTATATGTAGAGGAGGCTTAATTAACAAATTAGAGCCTGTTTTGCAAATTTTAGCTCCCGTAGGAAGGAAGATATCGGCCTTCAAAGTTATTTTGCAACTATTGCTCAGTAATGTGTGTATAATCAGTATTTCGATATTGCCAAAACTTAAGGTGGTTCCCTTTTGCGAGAGTCATTTACATATTCAAGAATCGAAATTTTTCTAAGACCCCTTTGCATATATGAAAAAGTGAGAAAATATGGCTAAGTTCCGATTTGTCTGAAATTGGTATTTGACGCGCCATTTATTAATCGTGTACTAATGGATGCGCAGGTCGTTAAGTAGGGTTGCTGAAGTGAAATTCGTTATCCTGGGTACCCTGGGTACCCGGCCTGATGACGTTACGCTTGCGTGCGTATTCAATTTTGTTGAGGTAAGTATTTTTCTTTGCTCATCAAGTTTAGCCGTGCGTTCGGTGTATCCAGAAAGTGAATAAAAATATTTCGTGTGTCTTTGCTTGTGTGCCGATTTATGAATTGAGACAAGCGTTTATATTTAATTTGCTTTTTTTTTATTGTGTGGTTATCATTGAACATCTACAGAGTTCTTTACATTTGTGTGTTCGTTTGTTTTACTGTGGATCTATTGAGAGAGAATAAAAAAAACGAAAATGGCAGACGGCACATCGTTCTTCGGTATCGAACCTTCTAATTTCGCCAAGAATCACGAAGGGTGGAGTCTGCCGAAGGCTCTTGATGAGATAAAAAATCCTAGAAAAATGTTTTTCCGACATCGAGTTCATATGGTAAATAAGAAGATATATTTATATAATTTTAGAATTTAATGGGAGATTTAGTTGAGCATAAAAAAATTGTGCGATATAATGTAAAACATTTTTAGTTTTGAGAATATTTTCTGTTTAAAAAAAATTTATTTCGAGAGAAATTCTATGCAAAATATATTTCTTTGAAGAGAAGAAAAAAAATTTTACTTTATTTCAGGAAAAAATTTTATGCAAGATATATTTATTCGGAAAGGAAAAAAATTTTACTTTTATTTCGGAAAAAATTTTATGCAAAATATATTTATTCGGAGAGAAAAAAAAAATTTCTTTTATTTCTTCTTTTTTTTTTTTTTTTTTTAGTTCCGCAAAGTCATTCCTCAGCCTGGGGATAGCGCAGTAAAGAGTAGTTAGACCGCATCCTCTATGTGCCTCGACTAAAGGCTAGGACTTATGAATTAGAAAAGTTCCAGGATGGTTTATATATGACCAAAACATCTCGCTTCAGCACCGTTGACAGGAAGGAGTTACTGCAGTTTATGCAGGTAGGTTTAAATTTTCCCGTTTCTTTTTTTTTTTTGTTGTATTTTATTTAACTTAGTATCCCCGTAGGTGTCGTCATTATTGCTACCCCCGCCGGTGACCTTTAGTAACTTGGAGTGCATTGTCTCTGGTACCCTAGAGGCAACTGATAAAGGGGAAATTAACCCTGTATATATGACGAATTTAAAGTGTCCTGACGGTGTCGATTCACTGCTAACCGGCGTTCCGTCAGCCGTATCAATGAAAAATAACCAACACCTAGGTGTTTGTCCTGGAATTAACGTCCCTTCATCTTACATGTCCGGGAAGCACGCCATCACCGAGATGCACCCTGAGGATGGGAATCTTGACTCGGTGAATCTAGTCCGATGGGGCCTAAGCGGTGGCCCCTGCAACTTGTGGCTTTGCGTCCATCCACATGATCTTTCAAAAACATCCGAGTTTCTTGCACAAATCATGGCCCACCTGCAGCATAGCAATAGGTTTGTTAACGCTTTTTGGGAACCAGGTTGCTCTGTTTCCTTAAACCACAGACGGCTATTGGTGACGCCTAGCCTATTGCGAAAGGCCGGAGTCAGGTTTCAAATACTCATCCAGGGTCCGGGGCACCTCTTCTACATTGGCCCCAAGTGTACCATCAAGTTATCAATCTTGATGTGTGCTTTGTCGAGGCGTCTAATGTAGGTGGTCCTTTGTGGGTGGCGGGTGCAGAAAAATTTATTAATTGCCGTTGTAAGGACTCCGGCGTCGTATATATTCCTCCTCCCGAAGAGTTGGTAGCGAGTGTTTCGGTCACTCGGTGTAAGTATATGCTAACTTGCTCCGAGAACGAATGCCTAAGGACTTTTGATTCCGTCAATATGCTGCGGCGGCACCTACTGATCCATCGGGGAGAGGCAATGGTCGGCGAACCATGCCCCTACTGCGGTAAATGTCTTGCTTCTGTAAAAAGTATGGGCCGTCATATCAACGAGATACACTGCGGCATTAATAAGAGAAAAACAACAAAGTGCAGCGTGTGCTCGTCCGATATACGGAACGACTATTTTGCGAAGCACCTGCTTACGCATCAAAAAGACGGTCCGCAGTAGTGTGCTTGTGTTTTTTTTTTTTTTAATACTTGTGTAAATATCTGTATTTCTCCTCCTCTTTTCCCTCTAATTCCTAATTTTCGTTGATCGTGCGTTTGTAAGTCCGGTTAGCTTAGTGTTCTAAAAACAGTCAACCAGAATGCATCCGGTGCTTCGAAGTTTTGTAAGTTTTTATTACTTTTATTTCACTTGTTTAATATTATAAATAATTGTTAAAGAAATTTTATTTGTATTATGTAGATAAACTACAAGAACGGCGTTGCATTTTATCGTCGCTATATTCGCGAGAGGGCCCAGAAATTCTGGTTGAGCCAAATGAGTTATACTGAAGATTATTTTGGATTGGATTATCTATTCTCCGGAGAAAAGGAGCTAAGAACAGATCTTTGGACTTACCAATACAGACGGATCTCGAACAAGCACCGACTGCACTGGATAGTGCTGAAATTTGTAAGTAGACGTAAAAATTTTCATTGAATAATTTCCGCATTTACATGTATATACATATTTTCCGTTTTATTCTAGTGGTAGAGGAACCGCGAAAATGCCCGGATGCGCGCGGCAGAGCGTGCCTTCGTTGAAGCCGCCATTGAGGTCATGTGGGCAGGGGACAATCTAGGTATTGAAAGGATATTTCGCCACGACAGTCTTCAGTTCGTGGTTGAAGGCGTTTATTTCTCTATCGAAATATTTCATTCTATTGGATTGAAGATATTTGATGGTGCAAACAGTGTATGGAGTATTCCATTACGTGAGTACTCATTATTACTATCTTATATTTAAAACCCCCGTTATTCTATATTTATATTTATTATTTCCTTTTTCTTTTACAGATTAGATGTGGCTTAAATTTCTGTTAAATATGCGACTCAAGAATAAGGTGTATTAATCCCATGTCTCCCTTTTTTTTGTTCAAGTGCCAACATACGTGTATATAGTAAAAAAAATTGTCATTAACGTCAGAGAATGTGCCTAAGGGAGATAAAAAAATAATAATAAAGGAAATATGTTATTGTATCTACATCGAGTGTATAAAAATTTGTTCCCTATCCTAATTTTATAAAAATTCCCTTTTCATAAAAAATTTGTTCAAATACGGCTAAAGAAAGAATTAACTGTTACATTCGTATTTATGTCGTTTTTACTGTGGCGTCCGAAAACCGCGGTAAAAAAAATCGTTTATACGCTAACCTAACCTGGTTCCATGTTTACACTAAGTATTGCCTCCGGTACTTCGAATGAGCGTTTTATTTTATCAATGTGAACAGTTCTATTATGTCCGTTAACATCAAGGACCGCATTTCGCCCGTCGTAGTCTATGGATAATAATTCATGAGGTCCTGTGTATTCATAACGAAATTACCCTTTTTGTGGTTCATTTATTAAAAATATCATTTCTCCCTGCCTGAAGTGCTTAGTATTTAATCGTTTGTCATAATAATGCTTGGATCTGTATTTTGCTCGCGTTTGATTAATTGCGGCCAATGCGTTGGCCTGCTTAATTACTTCTACTAATTGATGATGATATTCTTCATGGGTTACTTCGTCCTTAGGGGCCGGGAAAGATGATGGTGTCCTTGCTTTATATCCAAAAACGAGCTCATGTGGTGAATATTGTGAACTTTTATAAACCACTGTGTTGTATGCGTGCTGTGCCAAAGGTATCCACACATCCCAGTCCGTTTTTGCTGAATTACAAAATTGTTTTAAATACTCCGTCAGCGTATGATGCATGCGTTCAATACCTCAGTTAGACTGCGGGTGATATACAGTAATCGTGTATTTCTGTATAGTAAAAATTTTCTCAAAATCATCCACTGTCTTACTCAAGAAGTTTGTCCCTTGATCTGTAAGAATGGATTCCGGTGGTCCAAAGTTACAAATAAGTCTGTTTGTAATTGCGCGAGTTACCTCTTTAGCAGTTGCTTGCTTCATTGGAACTAAAATGCAGAATTTTGTCAATGTGTCCTGCATTGTCAGAATAAACCTATTTCCTGACGCGCTGGCCTCCAAGAGTCCGTAAAAATCAAGAGACAATTTGTCGAATGCCTTACTAGCAGTATCTGTAATAAGCATAGGAATTCTAGTTTTTATTCGTACGAGCTTTTTCTCTTGACACGATTGACAATTTTTTACTACTTGTGCTACTTCTAATCGCATGTTTCTCCAATAATAATCCTTTGCCAATTTTTCATATGATTTCCGAATTCCCTTATGACCTCCTATGGATGATTCATGGTACTCCTTGATAAGTTCGTAAATTTGTTCTGGTTTCGGGGATGGAAGATTGTCCAAAAATAAATATATCAATATTCTGTCACCCTTGAAGATCTGGGCCATGCATTACACTATACAGGGTGTCCAAAAAGTCTGGAAACACCTAAATAACTTTTCAGTTGATTTATTTGTAAAAAATGTCAAGGTTATATTCGATGTAATTTTCGACAAGGAATTCAACGGCGACCTTAGATTTGACCTTGAAGATGACCTTGACGGTTTTTTTAAGGTCAGGTCAATTTTTTTTAATGGGAAGCACTATTTTTGACATCAGCAATGGAAAGAGCGGGAAATTCTACATTCAAAAACATTGAGATCAATAATTTTGAGGTCTCGCAGAAAAACTCGATTGAAGGAAGTAGATCAAAGCTTACTTCAGCTGTTTTCTTCAATCACAAGTAGCGCTGACCTCAAACCTAACCATTTTTGTATCCTTTAAGGTCAATCCAAGGTCAAAATTTGATTCTTAAGTCCCCCTCATCTGATATCGGCAATTGAAAAATGAGAAGTTTCCATAGCGTTACCCAGAAACAATTATTGATTATTACCATTTCAAGCTCTTCTATTGAATTTGTTCAAATAATTTTTCGCAGCAGTAGTCTACAATCTGAAAAAATATTTTACTGGTTTTTGAAGTTTCATAGTCTGATCAGCTTGCGTCTCTTGCAAAGAAAAGTGCAATGGACAAACTCACTGATAGAGAAAGAATAACGCTTCTCAAGATGAGAGGTTGGGGTCCGGTGCAGCGATCTTATAGGGCTGTAAGGGATCTTTTCAATGCTACATTTAGGCCTAATAGGAATCTAATTTCATTTGCAACAGTTCAAAAAACTGTTAAAAGGTTTGAAAATACCGGCACTATTAGTGACCTGCCTAGATCAGGTAGACCAAAGTCAGCAAGTAATGAAGAGAAGTCATTAGATGTTTTGTTAACATTCACTGAAGATGCACATACATCCACTCGTAGAGCTGCTCAAGAGCACGAAGTTAGTACATCATCTCTTCATAACATACTACATGAAGCGAATTTCCATCCCTACAAAGTAACACTGATACACAAACTGAACGAAGATGATTTCGACCGTCGCGTTGAATTTTGTGATGATATGATGGCTCGCATAGTTCAAAATCCTAACTTTCTATTTAACATAGTATTTTCAGATTAAGCTACATTTCAACTTGACGCAAGTTTGAATAGGCATAATTGTAGATATTGGGCAGCTGATAATCCTTATTGGGCACGAGAAGCTAAATCACAATATCCACAAAAATTAAATGTCTGGGTTGGAATACTAAATGATAAAATTATAGGACCATTTTTTATTGATGGTAACTTGAGTGCCCAAAATTATAAAGCTATGCTCGGCAATCAAATAGTTCCTGCAATAATGGAAATAACCGGAGAAAACTTCAACGGCACATGGTATCAACAGGATGGCGCAGCAGCTCATTATGCACGAACTGTTCGCGCTTACTTAGATGCGGTATTTGTTAATCGATGGATAGGACAAAGAGGCAATATTAAATGGCCAGCTAGATCACCCGATTTGACGCCTCTTGATTACAAAACCCCAAAATTTGGTTGAATTACGGCAAATGATCATTGATGAATCAGCTCTCATCCCCGCTGAAATCATCAGAAATGCTGTTGGTGCATTTTACCATTGATTAGGACACTGTTAAGAAGTAAATGGGGAGCAGTTCGAGCATCTACGATAATCATAGTTGGAAATATTTATCCAATCACGTGAGAGGCAAGGGGACTCACGATAATAAAGCACCCCAAAGGGAACAGAAATTACTTCGTCCACGCCGTTGTTCCTGGGTAACGCTAAAAGTAAAATCGAATGACCTTTAAGATCAATGGAAAATTATTGATCTCAATGTTTTTGAATGTAGAATTTCCCGCTCTTTCCATTGCTGATGTCAAAAATGGTGCTTCCCATTAAAAAAAATTGACCTGACCTTAAAAAAAACCGTCAAGGTCATCTTCAAGGTCAAATCTAAGGTCGCCGTTGAATTTCTTGTCGAAAATTACATCGAATATTACCTTGACATTTTTTACAAATAAATCAACTGAAAAGTTATTTAGGTGTTTCCAGACTTTTTGGACACCCTGTATAAGTTCAGTCTGTTAATGGTATCATGTTTAAGTCGCGAATTAGCCCCACTGCTCTTATATTTTGCTGTTTTATACTTTTGCATACCTCCTTGATGCTCTTAGTCAGATTTGCTCGTAATATCCTATCGTCTGCATGAATTTTGACAATTACCCCTCATTATGAGATAATCTTTCCTTTGCCATATTATAACATGACCTATCGGGTGCTTGAAGTCCTTTATATCCTCCTCCATGATATATTTCCTTTCTATTAGTGCATTCATAACATTCGTGACTACAGATACATCTTGGGGTAGAAAAAAAATGAGATTGGTATCGTGTGAAAACGGGTGCGTGTTAAGCGGACGTAAAAACGCTTAACGGTGGAATTTCTTCTGTCTCGTCAATAGTGGGCGGCAGCAAGTAAATGCTGGCTTAGCGATTTTGCTAACCTGGTCACATTTAATGTATTCCTTACATCATTGTGGTCTGACTCATCATCGTCTGAGTCTTGTAGATTCTCCTCGTTTATACTAGAATTTCTTTCTGATACCTCCAAATCTATTTCTCCGTCATTATTTTCCATGTTATTTTCCCTGTGATTATTCTCGCTGTTTCCATCTTCATTATCTCTATATCCATTGCTCATATCCTGTGAGTTTTGTGTGTGTTCCTGTATGTTTTTTAAGTATGGGGTGTAGTGCCCTGTTACGTTGCAGAAGTGCAAATGAATCCACGGTTTATTTTTGCCCACTGTGTAGTGAATATATATAATCTGCCCTGTTTTCTTTGGGTAGTGCACGCAGACAATGGTAGAGAAATGTTGTGAAAAGACGAATATGCAATCCGCGTCTCCACACTGATTCGCTGACGTTAAAATTTGTTGAGGATCCTAGAGCATCCGCATTTAAGTTTGTTTTCCCTGGTTTGTAAATAACTTCGAAATCGCATCCTCTTAGTGCTGCTTTCAATCTATTGAATCGAAGCTCCGGTCGTTTGGTATCAAGAAAATGCTTTACGGGTTCATGGTCCGTGATAGCCGTAAATTGTTTCCCATAAAGATAATGTGAAAATTGCTCATTGCAAGCATTAACTACGGCCAGCAACTCCCTGTCATAAGTTGAGTATCGTAACTCTGGTCCCTTCAGGACTCGGGATGCATAAGCCACTGGCTGATCCTTTCCCATTGGTCCTTGACTCAATGTGGCGCCAATAGCATAGTCTGAGGCGTCGGTTGTTACTATGAATTGCTGTGTCATATCGGGCGATCGCATAATCGGTTCTTCACATAGCTTATCCCTGAGGGTCTCAAAGGCTATCTGTTGTTCTTCCTCCCAAACAAAAGGTACAGTTCGTCTCAAGAGCTTTGTTAAGGGGAGAGCGATCTTCGCAAACGTCTTAACAAACCGTCTGTAGTACCCTGCAAGACCGAGGAATTGTTTGACATTCTTGGGGTTCGTTGGAACCGTATAGTTCTTTACAGCTTCAATCTTCTTCGGATCTAGTCGTATTTTTCCATTCCCCGCAATATGGCCCAGGAAACTGGCCCCCTTTTTGAGAAATTGGCATTTCGATGGGTCGATTGTTAGATTCGCATCTGCAAGTCTCTTCATAAGCCGCTGGAATCTAATTTTATGCTCAGCCAGATCTTTTGCTATTACTATAATATCATCGAGATATACATATCGTTCGTAGCCCTGCAATCCTGCTAAAACAAGCGACATTAAGCGTTGGAATGTCGCAGGCCCATTTCGTAGGCCCATGCCCATTCGAGCATATTCGTAGCTCCCGTAGGGTCCGGCGAATGCTGTTTTATTTGCCGATGCAGGGTCCATAGGGATTTGATAAAATCCCGATTTTAGACGCCTCTCGTTAGACGCCATCTCTTATTGCCCTTTGCATCCGGCTTCTTGGGTACTATACACATGGGAGATGAATATTCCGAGGTGGATGGTTTTATAATCCCTGAGTCTAGCAGTTCCAGTATCTGCTTTTGCATTTCATCTTGCAGTCCCTGAGGCTGTCGATATTGTTTAGCCCTGATAGGTTTATCTGATGTTGTCACTATTTTATGCGATAATACAGATGTGGCCTTAAGTTTTTCTCCCGGTAAGCCAAATATTTCTGGTCTCTCTTCTATTAATTCCCTTACATGCTGTTTTTCTTTGCCATTTAAATTTTTTAAATCCATGAGCTGAAGTACTTTCTCAGCCCGCGACCTTTTGTCTGCGTCAGCGTGGCATTGAAATATACGGGTGTCGTTATCGTCAGTATTTTCCTTATCGTAATCGAATATTGCGTCCGTCGTATCATGCATGACCTCGCATGGTTGGAGTTCTATTACTGGAGGATTAATTCGTATGTTAATGCATTCAGCATAAGCTTAGCCATGTCGGTTTGTTGCTACGAAGCTCCCGAATAATAAATCGGGGCCTAAATCTTGCAGGGGTACAAATCCCATTTCTGCTTCTTCATTAGTTACTCGTGCATAAATGATTTGCCGTGAACAAGGCGATATTAAAAAGGACTCATTCATGACAAAAGGAATACAAAATGTTGAAATGTTATTATTTGTTCTTTCAGATCGATTGTCCCATGATGGCTTGCTAGAGTCTTCCATCCTATTATAGCGTCCTCTTCTATCGGAAAATCGTCGGGTACGATGTGCGCTTCGCACGAGAATCCATTTAGGTAAATCTGTATTTTGGCAATCGTTCGAGATGTTGCTAGGGTAACGCCGCGTATTCGTAGTATTGATTTATAATCCTTAGAGACTGTCGGTAATAGTACCTTTTCTTTTATGACCGTTATTTCTGATCCTGAATCAACATAAAATCGGGCCCTGTGACCTTTTAAGTCAATACTTGTCATTTCAATAACAGGTGGCTTCTTTGTCATAGCCGTTAAAAGACGAACGATCACCTCTTCTTCTTTTCCTTCCTCCTGTGCTGAGTCTAGATTTTCCTCTACTGCTGTGGCTGGCCGCTCGAATACTGGGGTGGGCATCGGGCAGCCTGATAGTTTAAAGCCGCGTTATTTGTTGCTTGATACTGTTGTTGGTTGTTTTGATTATTGTTATTCTGATATTCGTTTCCTTGATATTGCTGGCAATTTTCTAAACTTTTGTCTCTCTGATATTCATTCCCTTGATGTTGTTGACGATTTTCTTGGCTTCTGTTCCTCTGATATCTATTTCCTTGGTAGAGTTGGCGAGACCTACTCCGATCCTCATAGTAATTTCCTTGATTCCCCGATTGATTGCGAGGTGGCTGTGGACAATTCCGCTGTACGTGTCCTCTCGTATTACAATTCCAACAAGTCAGTTGCTCATAATTTCTTTGCCTGCATCGGCCCGCAGTGTGACCTGTCTGTCGGCAGTATTGGCACCAGAATTCCTGCTGAGTGTTCGTTTTATATATTTGCGCGGACTCCGCTTGTCCGGTGTCAATGGCGTTTGGCTGTGTCGCCATATATCTGAGATCAGCATTCTGCGCTGACTTGCACACATGGCGCAACGCATTCTCATGATCAAATTCCCAGGCTAATTCTACTGCATGCAATAAGTTCCATGGTCTTTCTCCTCGTACCTGCGTTTGTAATCTGATTTCAAGTCCGTATAAAAAATTCGTCAATGCGGCTTCGTGTGTCTGCCATGATAAGGTATTTTTTCGAGGCGGATGCGTGTTTGTCTAAGTTGCAAATTATTTGCGCTCGTTGCAATCGGGCCATCATGCGTTTACCGAATGCGTCCGCGGCTTCGCCCGATTTTTGTTCGTCTCTGCGCATATCTGCCTTGATATTATCTATAGTCCGAATATTTGCATACGCCTTGTTAAGTGTGCTTATCAATTCCTCTACGTCTTCGCGAGTTTGGATGTCCTGCAGGTATACTGTAGTGGGAGATTTTCGACTTTTCCATCGAGCCGCGGAATCATTTTTGAAATAGTATACATGTGTCCAATATTTATATTCTGTCTGTTATTCAGTCCAATCGTTGGAGTGCGCCTCCAGCGATCTGATTGCGTTGCACAAATGGGTATCGGGTTATTTATCACCTGATTTGTAGGGGCCTGCCTGTTATTCGAACACGTATTAACAGTACCAGCAATAATTGGGGAATGATTATTAGTTTGTAATCTATTTGGGCGGTAATTTCCGAGGTAGGGAATAGGGGATATGTCATTAAATAAAACCGGCTCAGGTCTAAGTGGTTAACCACTACTACTGTTAATATGTCCTGCGTTTCTTGTTGTCTGTAAGTCATTATTCGCTGTTGTGTAAGGTTCCGGCGGCGTGTTCTCAAGTGCCGTCGTAAAAGTTTGTCCTACAAAACTGTCGTGCGTCGGTAATTCTTTAGGTCTTAAGAAAGATATGTCAGCAGCCGAAGGGTTATGGAGCCCTACATCCTTAAACGAAACGTAGGAGGACTGATTAGCGTTACCTTGTAAACTATTTGCTTGCTGTTCGATCGATCGCGCTTGTCGAGGTTCCGCGGTATGTGCTTCTATTACCGTGGGTTGTAAGGGTTCTGTAAGCCCGGCTGTATGTTGTTCCGATACAGGCCAATTTACCCATTCAGTTTGATTTTTGGCTGCTGTATTTACAGTATCTACGGGGGGCGGAGATAAGTTGCTCGCGCGCGCTTGCTCTATGGCCATTATATATTTTATAGTTTTTTCTAATTCGCTATACACGGTGTTCAAAAATGAACTGGCACGAACAGTATGTCCGTGTTCAGAATAACATTCTAAGCACTTTTTCCCTTTTGGCATATTTCGTAATTGTGGCTAATTATCGAGTTATGGTCAATCAAAAACTTCGATAATTAGCCAATCAGCGCTCTAGCTAACGCTGGTAGGCGGGGTTTACTCGAGCAGCATGGGCCACGCGGGGAGAGTCATGCGGGGTTCATCGTCAAATCGAGCGCTGATTGGATAATTATTGTAGATTTTAATTAACTATCCATAATTATCCCAAAATCTGAAAAATGCCAAAAGTGAAAAAGTGCTTAGAATGTTATTCTAAACACGGATATACTGGTCGTGCCAGTTCATTTTTGAACACCGTGTATAGATGTACCGCGGTTTGCGTCTCCGTTTCGTCTAATAAGGAAAGTGATAATAATATTTCTAACTGCCATTTTGCTAACGCTACTGATTGCATATAGGGATCAAAAAGAGCCTCTTGTGCGATTTTAAAGACCTCTTGAATCTTTAATTTAGTGTTGTCATTGTTTCCCTGATTTTTTTCTTTGTCGGTACGGAAAAAAATTTCTAGAAGTGATTTCGACATTGTGATTTATAATTTAAGGTTCCCTTTTAAATATTATATTGTGTTATAGATGTTAGTCGTGCCCAAATAACTCCGACTCGATCCCGTTTAAGTTCCTTAATCCCTCTAATTATTTGTTAGTTAAAAATAATTAAATTCTTACTTACCAGCAAACGAATAGTACTACGAGTATCCTCAGCATTCCTGATTCAGTTTCCTTTCTTATCCAGATCCTCCAGCACCAAACCCGTACACACCTAGTACCACTGTTACGGATTATTTATACGCGCGTGTATATAATCCTGACTCCTTGTATTCGCGGGGGTTCATTGGTGTTGCTCTGAACGTACCGAAGTACGCGAGATGATTGAGGATGAGACTAAGGCCTTTAAATAAATACTTAGGGATATGTCGATACGTTGCTCGTTTATTGACTTATTGTCGCCTCGAGAGAGAGATAGCTTTCGTGGTCGTCGGGCAGCATGATGCCGTGGAATCGTTGCGAGTGTCAGCGTGACGTACGGACCTTCGCGATTGTTAACCGTCAGAGCCCCGAGTATTAGTTCGCGCCTCCTTAAATACCCACTTAATTATCTGGAGTAGGGGAAATGAGCTACTTCCGCGCTTAGAGGTTTTGCCAGGTCCTTGCGAAACCCTCGAATTCCTCTGCGTTCGCGTTCTGGAGTGCATTGCTCCCAATCGCGCATCGTCAGGATCCGTAACACATTGCAATAAATAAATCATATAAAAATACTTATTTTGTATAATAAAATAATTTAAAAACCTTTCTTCTATTTTTCATGTAACTGCTAAATACTACCATAAAATATTTAAAAAAGTTTACTAAAATATTTCAAGAAACTTTCTTATGAAATATTTTACGAACATTTCATGAAATATTTTTGCAGGATTGATGTCGCGGACATAAAAATATTTCAAAAACTTTTCATGACAGATTTTTAAAACATTTCAAACCCTTTATAAAATCTTTCAGAAACCTTTTAAAAATTTTTCATGCTATGTGGGAGTGTAATAGGCTTACCCTGAGGTTTCGGATTGGTGTTCGAATTCTGCTTGGAGCTGTCACTATTTTGTTCCTGGCTATGTCAATTTCTATGTTGTCCGTGTCCACGGCCGCGTCCACGTACACGTCCATAATTTCTGTTTTCATTTCCGTATTGTTTACCGTCAGTCAGTCGTTGTTATTTCGCATTAAATTTATTGACCGGATCATCCTTACGTTTAATGACTTTCCCCAGGGCGACGCCTGGACGCTGCTACATGGCGTCTGACCTCCTCCACAGAGTATGGGCAATCCAGGGACGTATGCCCCTTGCACTGCTTGCATCTGTAGCATAGAGTGCATGTCCGGGTGCACTCAAATGCCCTGGGTCCCATTTGGCCGCAGTTAAAGCAGCAGTCCCTTGCCGCTGTCAAGGCCGCCTTTTCTGGCTTCGCTTGCGCGCCAGTCTTTAATTTATTAACTTCCAACGCTTCCAACTGTAATATATAATTTTTCATCTCGTCATAACTCAGATCTCTCGCATTTGCCGTTTTACAAATAAAGTTTGCGTCGAGTAAGTTAGGTGTTGTTATTAATATACAGGGTGTTCAAAAATGAACTGGCACGACCAGTATAACCGTGTTCAGAATAACATTCTAAGCACTTTTTCCATTTTGGCAAATTTCGTAAATGTGGCTAGTTATCGAGTTATGGTCAATCCAATACTTCGATAATTAGCCAATCAGCGCTCTAGCTGACGCTGGTAGGCGGGGTTTACTCGAGCAGCATGGACCGCGCTGGAAGAGTCATGCGTGGTTCATCGTCAAATCGAGCGCTGATTGGATAATTATTATAGATTTTAATTAACAGTAACTCCATAATTATCCCAAATTCTGAAAAACGCCAAAAGTGAAAAAGTGCTTAGAATGTTATTCTGAACACGGATATACTGGTCGTGCCAGTTCATTTTTGAACACCGTGTATTAATATATTAATATATTAATTAATACATATTATTCATATACAGGGCGTTCAAAAATGATCTGGCACGACCAGTATACCCGTGTTCAGAATAACATTCTAAGCACTTGTGTGTGTGCAATTGTCTTAAAAACAATATTCTAAAAAATTGGTAATTAGAAAAATAAAAAATGCCACCTTCTTTTTCATGCAATTCTAAATCAATAATATTTGTAGTAATTTTAGTGTGTAGTAGTAATTTTTCGATTAGATGCATCCTTTTCAAGAAAAAAATTGAAGAGTTTAAAAATGTTTAAATATTAGCCAATGTTTTTCTCAGAAACTATGCGTTTAGTCAAAAAAATGCTAAAAACACTTTTGACTCTAAATTTTATGTTCTTTCAAAATCCGGTATCAGAAATAGGGTTTCCTAATTAAAAAACAAAAGTTGACCTTCAAATGACCTTGAAATTTGAGATCAAGGTCAAAACTAAAGGTACAAAAAGATGTCCCCCTTGATCCTGGACAACTTTCTTCCGAACAACTTTTTGGTTTATGGCTTCATTTAGGAGGTATTAGACTGGTTTGATTAACATGGCCCATCCTGTAGAAATGCAATTGCAATAGGTTTACTTTTATCTAGGTTATTATAAATTTTTTTGGTTATAAAGTTAAGTGCATGTGTAGTACTACGTTTTTTTCTAAACCATATTGTTTATTTGATAGAAGGTTATTTTTGTCAATAAAGTCAATCAATCTATTGTGTATTAATTTCTCAAAAATTTAGGCTATGTTTGATATTAGGGATATAGGTCTATAATTATTTTGCAAAAACTTTTCTTGTGCTTTATGTATTGGTACTACTTCCGCTATTTTGTGCACTTCTGGCCATGGTTCCTTTTCTATATATAAGTTAAAAATTGAAGTTAATGGGTTGGAAATATTATTAATAATTTTCTTAAGTACCAGAGAATTAATCTCATCAATGAATCCGTTTTTATATTTCATATTGTGTACTATTTATTCGACTGCATCCTGTAAAACTGGTTTAATATAAAAACTCTTATGGTTCATTTCCGGTAGTTTTATTTTGCAGTGAGTTGGTTGAGTTATATTCTCTTGTAATTGTTTACCTATGGAGCTGAAATAATTGTTGAGTTTTTCAGCTATTTCCTTTGGATCAGTAAATTTTCCTTCGTTTGTTTTTATGTAGGCTATATAGTTGTTCTTGTTATTATTTTTTCCAATTTTGTTATTTATGATTTTCCAAAGTTTCTTTGGTTATCATGATTTTTTTCGATTATGTTTTTATCGTGTTCCAATTTGGCTTTATTTATGATCTTAGTCAGCATTTTTTCATAGTTTTTATAATTTAATTTTTTTGTATTATTTTTTATATCATTCTTACATATTTTGTATAATTTTTCTTTCATGTTGCATGATATTATAATACCTTTTGTTATCCAACTATTTCATGGTCTGTTTTTTTTTTTGCTAGTAGATTTTGCTAGGTTAACACATTTTTTTATTTTTTCTATTAAGTTATTTATAGCCTTATTTGGATCAGTATTTTGTTGTGTTACATCCCAATTTGTTGAATTTGCACAATTTTTCAATTTTAAATAATCGATTATTTCATAACTATGTCGTTTATTCTTAGTAGATTCAAATCTGTTCACTTTTAATTTTAAAAATATTATATAATGATCGTTGAATGGAGTCTCAAGTACTATTGCTGTATGATTTATATTGTTGAGTTTTATGAAAAAATTATCTATGCATAATCCTTTGTTATTTCCACAATTTGACGATCAAGTTATTGTGTTAATTGCCGGGCAATAACCATTTTCCATGAGAGTTATAAGGAAATCTTGTTCTATTGGTTCTTGGCTAAATAGGTCGAGATTAAAATCTCCGACTATTATATCGTTCTTATATTTTTTGTTTATTCTTATTAATTCCTTGATGCTCATTAGAAATTCAGTCTTATGTAGGTCATGGGATCTATATAAAACTGAAATTACTAATTCTCTATTGTTTTCTATATCTATTTTGGTTTTTATGATTTTTAAATTGTTAATCTTAATTATTTCTGTGGTTTCTTTTATATCCTCTCTGATGTACATTACAGTACCGTCGGATTTGTTTATTTCACTATAATTGTAGTACGTCTTATAGTTATTGATGTTATAACTTTCAATATCTTTTAGTACCCAAGTTTCTGTGCATATAATTATAACAGGTTTAATTATTAAATTGTTAAGTAAAACTAATAATTTAATTATTTACTCAAATTGGTTTTGCAATATTTGCTCTTCAATACTTAAATTCATGACGCAGCTTTTGATGCTTGTGGACTGTTAGTCGGTAATGACGTTACCGATTCATTTCTATGTTTTCTGATTGTGTATACCGACCGTTGTATCTTTCGTTGCTCTGTTTTGCCAAAATATCTTGGGTACGTTGGTCTCATTAGATAGTCAGTATATTCAATGAACTTATTTATTTTATTTTTTAGCACTTGGCACTGTTCACTGTCAATTGCACTATGATTTACGTTGTATTTTGTATTAAATTTATTATTATAGTATTCACAATTTGCACACTTTAGAGTTTCACTTTTAGACAGAGCTGCCTTATGATTTCCAGCACACTTATAACACGTGTCTTGATTCTTACATTTCTTGGCGCTATGTCCGAATCTGGAACAGCTGCTACATGGTGACATGTTGATGACTTTAATTTCTTTAATTAGACTGTATATTTTCGGTGTTACTTCTAGTATTGCTGTCACTTTTTTCGTAAATTTAGTACTCTTAATTCCGAGCATAATAAATTATAAAATATCTCAAATTGCGTAATTGCATCTAGTTTGTAATCCCGTTTTATTGAATTTATCGCGTCAATTTTAAACAAATATTTCGAGTTGGAATTATTTAATTTTTCACATACTTTAGAATTATCTAACGCATTTCGAATAGAATTTACTAAGTCTCCCTGTTTCATTTTGTTAATCCGCGTACTTGTTACATATTTATTTTTGATTAGAACGGACTCATCAATTTTGAAAAATTCCTCATTAATGTAATTCTTTTCAAATGCTTTTATTGGCAAATTGTCTTTACCTAATAAAGTGATTTTATCATTTAATTCGGTGACTTTCTCTTCTAAATCATTTTGATTTGTTTCCTCATCTAAATTTTTAGGGTTTTCTGTCACTGGGTCGGGTGTGGTTTTGTATGAGACGAGCAGACTCATAAAGCTTGTCACTGTCAGTCTTCTCTCTAATGCCCCTAACTCTTCTTCATCCAACACATCTGTCTGGATGTATAGGATATTTTGAGATTTTTGATCGTAGAACTTAATTTTTCCCAGATCCTTGGTAATCTCGAAAATTGTGTTGGAAAACTTGTTGTATATTTCTACTAAATCGTCCAGCTTCGGTCGTCGCGGTCGCGCTAACGCAAGTATATGTTATATATACACGCGTGGCGTACAGATTTACGCATAACAAAGCTATTGCTCGTAAAGCTTTGTTATGCGTAAAGTGATTGATCTCGATGTTAAAAGCGGATATTGTCATACCTGTACTCTCAAGAAAAATACGTTGAACAATGACGAGTATGAAAAATGGTATGAAACCCATAAAGAAAATTGTTCTTCGAATCAAGCAGACTCCGCCGGAAAGATGGAAGTTGATTTGATCACCGAAATGTTCTCAATATCCATCGAGGAATTTGGAGTAATGTATAGCAATTATATTAGCGACGGCGACTCCAAAACATTTCTTAGCATCGTGAAGAATAATCCATACGGCGACAAGTGTACACTAAAAAGAGTGCGTGGGACACGTACAAAAGTGCATGGGCACTCGTCTCCGAAACGAGGGAAAAGAACAGAAACTCGGTGAAAAAAAAGCGGCTTACAAAGGCTAATAAAAAAACTAACAACGCATTACAGTCTCGCGATTCGAAGAAATTTAAACTCTGTAGAAGGTATGAGAAGTGTAATAAAGGCGACACTTGATTTTTATTGCTCTACAGATAAATTTCCTTGACACGACAACTGCCTCGAAGGCGCCGAAAGCTGGTGTGAATGATGCGAAGCAAAATCAAAAAATACTTTGGCTGCTTTTAAACGTCCACTGCACCTAATCAACGACGATATTGAAAAACATATTCGTGCTATATACGAGGAATTATCAACGAACGATTTATTAACAAGGTGCTTGGGTGGACACACTCAGAATGCTAACGAGTCATTTAATTCAACCGTATGTTACATGAAGCCCAAACACCTTCATTCGGGGATTAAAATAGTAGAGACTGCTGCTTTCATCGCTGGAGGGATGTTTAATGAAAGCTACAGTACAGTATTAAAGACTATGCACTTATTAGACTTCAAAATGGGCTCCAGCGCGAAAATTTTTGTGATAAAGCGGACGAGAAGCGCATCACGCGATTGGCCGAAAACCAATTTTTTGAAGAGTCTGGAGGGCAGTTATAAAGAACAGAAATCGCTGATTAGCATATTAGTAGGGTAATTCAAGAAATTAACTATTTTTTGTGAACGAATACTTTGACACGTGATTTCTCGGATTTCCATTTTTATGATTTTTTCAAATTGACGGATAAGACAGGAAAAAAGAAAACGTCTTATCAAAACGAGTCAAAATGCTTTGTATTCGGGATTAAATTCTCTTCTAGGTGAACCTAAAATACCTTAAGAAAGTTAACATTAACCCGGTTTTTAAACGATCTAAGTGATTTTTTTTTTAAATTGTTAAATTTTTCACTTTTTGTTGAATTTTCTTGGTTCACCTAGGAATTATGCTATTGAAAATTAAAAATTTCTTTTGGTTTTTTGTTTCAGATGAAAATTGCGACCTGCCTCTTGCCCGCCACACAGAAAGTGCGCACTTGCGGCGCCTCCGTAAATTTCTTGAAACATGAAGAATATTTTATGTATGATAATAAACAATTTTAAGAAGACTCTTTAAATATATAACAATAAACCCTAAAAGTTTCATTTTCATTTCGTTCATCAGACATTTCCTTCCTTTCCCATAAAATTTTTGAAGCCTCTAAAGCAGGCTCCCTCCTTAAACCATTTTTTCGCAACCGGACATTTTATAGTCGATTTGTTTTTTACCGACGAAAGCGGTGAAATAATCGAACATGTATACCCAAAAACACTTTTCTATTGTGAAAATTTCCGCTCTTTACGAATCTGCTGTCAGAATTAGGATATTTTTAACGGAAAATTACAAAATGGAGTCTTGAATGTTGATGAAAATTCAATATTACATTGAAATTATTCTCTCAGAAATTTGTTGTCAAAATTGATAGAACCAGGATAAAAATCTAGATTTATATTGAAATTTTTATTTCTCTGATAAGCCTAGCCATTACAAATTTTCCTGGAAAATTTTTCCAAGATGGCGGGCGTGGAGATATTGACAAGTTGGAAAATCTTAAATTTTCAAAGTAAAGCCAAGTCAGTGAGTGTATACTCACTACGTATATTTTTGATGTTTCTGAGTACAACGGTAGTGTTCATTTTCAATTTTACAAAATAGAAAATCCAATATTGCGTCGGTAACATTAAAATCATTTAGTGTTGATAAAATCGCGAATATAATTACTAAATTTTTTCTTGAATTTTTAGAACTTTTTGTAATATTTTCCAAAATAATTGATGCAATAGAGGACAAAATTATTCAACTGTTTTTTCAAGATGGTAAGGGTCAAACCAACTTGTGCATAGATACTCTTGACATTGTTCGCAATAAATATCCGTACGTTTCTTGCAGTTATTGCTAGCTGTGCATAGTCTTTGTGAAGATTTTGTGGATTTTTTGTGGATTTCTTGTGGATATAATGATACTCTCTGAAACAAGTATCGCAGAGATGATGTTTGCACTCATTACAATAAAATATTGTTTTTACGGTACACTTTATATACACACTCGTCTACGATTAGGTATTGTGAGTTTCAAATACTTTGATAACTGTTCAATCGATTGCTCTAAATATGATTTTGCGACAATGTTAGCAAAATGTTTACTAGTCATTTTCTTTTTGTTCACCATATTGTACAAAATCAAAGCATTTGTCAATGATGACTGAATCAATCTGCACAAAACAACCCATGTCCATTTCTTTGAACTAATATTTGTTTTTAGATCACTGCAGTATTGATCATGAAGATCAACTCCTCCCATAAATTTGTTGTATGTCTTGAATGCTCCAGGAAATTCAATTGGTACTTTGTGTTTAGCTGTTTTATCGAATCGTTTCACTCGAATCGTAGGTGTAACGCCAACAGCTGTAGACAATATTGATACTGGTTTCGTGTCCATTACCGTAATGTAATTCATACCACTGCTTTTATCATGACTTACAATATACGATCCTCTCACAGCATTCTTTTTATCTCCTTTATGTTCATCTATCAATGTCTTCTGTTCAGGATTTTTGATCAATTTTTTTTATTTTTTATTTGATTTATCCAACTCTTTTGAGAACATTTCATTTGTAAGAACACGATCATCTTCAACTATTCCTGTTGCACGCAGGTTTTGTTTTTTCAAGTGTACCAGTAGATTGGGGATGTGAAAAATCTATCCAAATATAGATGATATTTAGCTACGTCATTCTTAACGATCGTGGTTAGAAAAACATGAAGCATTTTCATCACTGCCCGAGATCCTAAACTGCATTTAGAAAACTTCGTATCATTTTTTCCACAATAGATATCTATTTCTAAAACAAATTCATTAGAAGCGCAAAGGGCCCATAATTTTATTTCAAAAGGAATTGGTTTGTCTTTGATGAATTGTTTTAAAACCGTGCGACCAAAAAAAATTAAACATCATTTCATCTATTGATAAAGAAGAGCAATAAACACCAAACTGTTTTACATTTTCTCTAAAAATGTTTAAAATTACACGAACCTTCCAAACTTTGTCCTTATCAGTCTTATCCGAATTTTTCGAAGTTTTCAAATTAGCCGTAAGGGGATGCCGAACATAATTTCCGCACTCTACTGAACCGACAATTCTCTATATTCTCTGCTATAGCATCTAATGTAAATTTGATTTTTTAAATAATTTTGAAACGGCTTGCTTAATGGCAGTTCTGTTTGCATCAAAATATTATTTATAATTCGTAGAATGTGCGTAGACTTCTTTTTTGGCTGATTTCATTTCCTATTACTGAAAATACTGACTTATTTTTTAATTGGAATTAAAATCAGCCAAAAAAGAAGTCTACGCACATTCTACGTATTATAAATAATGTTTTGATGCAATCAGAAATGCCTTTAAGAAAGCCGTTTCAAAATTATTTGAAAAATCAAATTTACATTGGACGCTATAGCAGAGAATATAGAGAATCATCTGTATAGTAGAGCGCGAAAATTAAGTTAGACATCCCCTTAATTTTTTCAAACAAATTTCTACTCATCGTTTCTGATACAATATCGGAATGCCACATTTTATCAGTCGACCATTAATCTCTATAGCTTTTACGAATATTGGAAATAGAAAAAATGATAATTCCTAAAAATTTGTTGAAATAATTTGGATCTAATTCCAAACCATTTTCAGTCGACGCTTCAATAATGTGATCTTTCATTTTATCACAAAAATACGTTTCAAATAATTTTCAAGGTTTTTTTCCCAGTACATTTTGTTTTATTGCTTCAAATTTATATATTTCTGATTCAAGTTGAACATTGTATGGGCTTGATCTAACCATTCGTATTTATGTGAGCCTTCTAACTTTTTCTCGTTCGCGGAAAAATTTTGATACACTTCTTCATAAGATAAGACCACTGCATCAGTGAACGTAGAAGTATCGTCTACTTCTCTGTCACTATCGAGACCTTCTACGACACTGTTATCACCGTCGGATACCCACATGGCTTAATGATCATTTTCATCTTCATCTATGGTCACTGTTTTAATCAACGCTAGTATCAACACTGGCATTCTCTTATTCTCTTTACGGCATAATTTTATCCAGTTTTATGTAACTTTTTCCAGAAACCGAATCTGATAAATATTTATCTTGAAAAATACTCCACAAATGGAGAAGCTCGCTAATTATCTTCAAGTGGACTATTGGAGAGACAGCCGAAGAAAAAAGTGAATATGCTCTAACTATCTTGAAAAAGACCTTTAGAGAAATAAACACTTTACAACCCTTCACAAGACGGAAGATTTATCCTACTGTGGGGAAAAGAATAGTTCTAAAGGATCCAAAAAAAAATTAGCAATTATATTCGCGATTTTATCAACGCTAAATGATTTTAGAATTACTGACGCCATATTGGATCCGCCATTTTGTATAATTGAAAATGGACATTAGCATTGTATTCAGCAACATAAAAAATATACGTAGTGAAAATTTTAGATTTTCCAACTTGTCAATATTTCCACCCCACCATCTTGGAAAAATTTTCCAGGAAAATTCGTAATGGCTAGGTTTGTCAGAGAAATAAAATTTTTAATATAAATCTAGATTTTCATCCTGGTTCTATCAATTTTGACAACAAATTTCTGAGAGAATAATTTCAATGTAATATTGAATTTTCATCAACATTCAAGACTCCATTTTGTAATTTTCCGTTAAAAATATCCTAATTCTGACAGCAGATTCGTTGTAACAAAGGTATTGCTCGGCAAGTGCGAGCAATAGTTTTGCTAAATATAAGTCGGTACGCGACGCGAGTATATATAATATATACTTGCGTTAGCGTGACCGCAACGGCCGAAGAGCAAGTGAGCTCCCGAGCGTCCCCACTCCGCGGCGCTCTCCCACCGCGCGACAACGTTCCCACCGCGACAGTCACTCTCACCGGGCGCGCCTCGGATCAAGCGGCTCGGAGCGAGCGGGAGCTGACTTTCGAATTCAGTCCACTCGGCGCATTGAGCCGAGCTCCAGCCTAAAGGGGAGGCTGTGACGCGTAATGAGCCTGATAGTTGGATTCTCCGTGATTTATTAAAATGAAGATAGCGTTGTATTTTTGGCGTAGCATCACCGGGCCAGCGAACAGGCCAAAACCGTGTTAGCTTTAATGAGCGCGCTCAAAGCGTTAACCTTTTAATATTTAGTTTCCTTTTTGTATATTTTTTCTATTATTTTTACCAGTATTATGAATAAAATACTGAATCAGTTTTAAGTGAAATAAAAGCTGTGTTAGTTTCTTCCGACTAAGTGAAATTTGTATTATTCATTTTCGTGCGTACTGAGCTCGATTCGTTTAGTGTTGCACGCGTATTGAGCGTGGCAACTTGGGGTTACAACGAGCATATTGAGCCCGTTCGCGAATAGTGCTTCTGAACGTACTGAGTTCAGAGGTAACCGGAATACCTCCTCCTACCCCATAAGAAACCCGATTGTTACATCGTAAAGAGCGGAAAATTTCATAATAGAAAAGCGACTTTGGGTATACATGTTCGATTATTTCACCGTTTTCGTCGGTAAAAAACAAATCTACTATAAAATGTCCGGTTGGGAAGAAATAGGTTAAGGTAGGTGTGGGTGTGCCGTCTCTTTAAATTAGGTAAAAATTTCGCAAGGCAAAGGGCTGCCTGACGAACGCGCGGAACCGTCTCTCTCTCTCTCTCTCTCTCCCTCCCTCCCTCCCTCCCTCTCTCTCTCTCCCCCCCTGTCCCCCTGGTGAAAATGTTACGCGTACAAAGAATTCTTATTTATTCATCTGAGTGTATAAATTAAAAAGAAAAAGAAACAATTAAATCCAAGGCTATTTCTGCTATTTTGATTTGTTTTTAATAAGAAAAAAGGAAAAAATTTAATTCAATATAATTTTTGTGAAAAATTTTAAACTTAATAAAAATAAAAAGCAAAAAGTGACGAAGGAGAGAAAAATACAGAATTTTTCTCGGTACAAATTTTTTAATTAAATCCTAGAAGAAAATAAAGGAAAAAAATATATATAATGACTTGCTCGTGTGCTGGGTTGTACGACGAATGTGCAGGATCCTTGTTAGTAGACAGCTGGACTCGACTCTGGCATCCATAAGTAATCAGACTCCTTCGAAACGAGAATCCCTTATCAGAACCATCCGCTCAGTTTCCCTTTTCTTTCTTACTATTGTACTCTTCTAAAAACACAAGAAAAGTCGTGACACTTTTCCGACGTATTCCCACGCGTCGATCGTTTTCTCATGTAGCATACTAATTGACAGAAAGTTAGCGATAGCCGCGACTTATAAAAATGAGTTGTAGGAGTTCAGTTAGAAATCGAGGTATTGTTGATTATTGTTGATTGTTATTGATTAGAAGAAGCGTAGTAGGTCGTGGAGAAGATAGGACGCAGAGAAGAAGCAGCGAAGCAGATATTATCAAATACTCGCATACTTTAGGGTGAGCACGGTGTGCTAGTTATTTGGTTTTAATTTTCGTCGGTACTTGAGAACGCCATCGCGACATCACCACACACAACGACAAGTGTAACGACACATATTTAGAAGAATACAGTGAATTTAAATTAGACTGTTTGAGTAAATTTATGTTTGTTTTATCTTATCTAATCTTATCTTACAAAATATTAAACACTATGCTTAGCTGTTGCGTGTGTAGCGCGCAACTGTATGCTCCCGCATAAAGTTCCGAACCGCACACACAATTGTTTATTTCCGAGTACGCGGAAAACGTGAAAACCGCGGTTGCGCCACACGTCCTATACAGGCCCGCCCCCTTTGCAGGATGTGGTTACGGGTGATTGTGCAAAGTTGGAACTTGGGAGTGGTTCTAATGAATAAAAAGTATTGTGTAATGTTACCTTGTGATTTATTTCACTATATCCTAGGCTTACACGCAATTTCCCTATTCTAAAGTTTGAATTTTCGCGCCAAATCGTCGAATTGTGCTCGGGATTTACGAACACCCGGTTCGCGTCCGCACCGGAATAAGGAACCTTTATGGGCCTATCTTCTCTCTCTCTCTCTCTCTCAGTTGCTTAGCAACCTGTGCATCATGGGTTGTTGATGCACAAGTTACTGGTTTTCAAACTAACTGAGGGTGGCTTTAATGAAAGAAAAAAAAGGGAAGTTAAATAAAAGGAAGGAAAATAAGAAAAGGAGAAAGAAGAGGAAAAATTAGGTAAGTTAAATCTTTAAAACAAACCAAAAGAACCTCCAGGTGCTTTGTGGTCTGTGCTGCTTATGTTGCAGGTGTAACCTGCAAGGATTTTCCCTTGGAGCCCTGGCGCTGGATCCAAGACTCGGTGATGAGGCGGTTAAACTTGTCCTGCTGCAGAAACGTCCAGTGATGTTGTGTCGTATGAAGACTCGAATGTCGAGTAGCTTCAAAGGCTACTCGCATGAGTTCCTCGTTACCAGGACAGTGGCAGCTGGTGAGTGTTGAGGCTGTCGACACTGTTAGAGTGTCCCTGTGGAGTACCAGTATTCAGCGCATGAAGTGGATGGTCCCTTGCTTCGTCCAACAGCTGAATTGAAGACTTCAACAAGTGTCGAGCCCTTGTCGACCAAGCGATGGTGCCTCGAGTCAATTGGTTGTTGTAGTTAGAGGCTGGTGGTGTGTAGTGCAGCTCGGTGGGGTGAAAGAAATCTTCATCGAACAGTGTAGAAGTCTTGCGAGTGACTCTGGGGTCACTGATGTTGGTTGCTGACTAGTGAACGGGGCTCCGAGTCGATTCAACTCCCTTGGAGGTCCATCAAGGTGGTGTATGTTTTATTTAAATCAATTCCAATTGAAGTTGGGGATTATTATTATATATCTATTCTTAGGAGGATGAGGCAACTGAAAAGGTGGTATGGTGGATAAGGGAGAAGGTGAAAACGCTCCGGACTCCAATTTTAGAACTTGAGATGACCTTGCTGCGAGAAGGGAGACGTTAAACCTATTTGGGTTTCATAAGGTACGATGGCTTTTGACAGGTGAATCGGATAGAGAGAATTTAAACTCCCTCTATTTTTCCATTTTTATTTTATCTTGTTGGTTAATAGTAACTTATCTGGGAGACAGAGCTTGTTCTGTCTCCTAGACTCTATTTCTTTTCCTTCCTCTTTTCCTGTTTTATTGTTGCTTTTTAAATAATAAAAATATTGCTTTCCTATTTTAGGAGAGAGAGAGAGATGACGCTAAGGGGGCAGCTCACGCGCACGAGCGAGAGAGAGACGACAGACGCGCGCAGGCGTCAGCGCACGAGCGAGAGGGAGACGGGGTAGGGACGCCACGTGTGTACAAGAGAGAAAGACGGCGTAGGGACGCCGCGCGCGAGAAAGAGTGAGAGAGAGAGACGCGCGTGCGAGTCAGCGCACGAGCGAGAGAGAGACGGCGTAGGGACGCCACGCGCGTACGAGAGAGTAAGACGAACGCGCGCACGTGAGTTTAGGCCCGCGTTCGGGAGCGCGAAAATTGAGCACTTTTATACACGTAATTTTATTTAATCTACCGCGACCGACTCCGCACTGTCGGGGTTTTCAAGAAAACTACTTATTTTAATTTGGAGCGACACCGCACTGTCGTCCTCCTATTGACGCCGCAATTAACAAATATCATTAAATTATTATAGTTCATGTATTATCATATTATGTATTATAAATTTTACCTTTATATATTCCTCGGTGACGCTGCTTCCAAGAGGTACGGAGGTTTGTATAGGGGTTTTTGCTGGGAGCAACAGGTGTCCCTTTAGTTTTAGATTTTTTTTTTAAATTAATTGGATTTTCCGTGGCTGCACCCTGGTCTCCGGCTCCAACAAAGCAGGGATCCTGAACCCGCGTGCAACACCGAAACGCGAAAACCCAACGAAAACGCAAAAGTAAAGAAAAAGATAACAGTGAATACACGGAACGTCGACAGGCACGTCCGCTCTATTTGCCGTTATACTAAAGAGTGACGCTGCGTCGGGACGCAAGTACCTCCCCCAACGTACCTCAGGGGCTTTGCCTCTTCGTCGCACCCATAGGAAAAATCCTAATCGCTGCGACGAAGTTTGCAGCCAGAAGTGTTGGCGCGGCACTTCCTCCCCCTGCATTCCTTCACGTGCGGTGTGGAATTGGATATCTTTCTGGCCTTGAAGTTTTCCATACTTCCAGCCAGAAAGATACTTCAAGCCTGGGCTGGTTAAAATAAATTTTGAATAAAGATATACTAAATTTTTTATATTTTGGGTCCATAACATCCTCCCCCTCTTGGAAGCATCGCCGTCCTCGGTGATTTGTTCTTATCTGTAAAGAGGGTGGTTCCTTGAATAAGAGGGTAATTCCTTTGTGTCTATGTGGTTTTTATTATACAACGTAGGCATAGATGGGTCCATAAGTACGCGGTCAGGGCGCATTACCCTTCACAGAAAAGTATAAAGGTAGGTATAAAAATAAGTAAAAAGTAGGATACATATGGTGACATTGTAAAAGATAAAGCGACAAGCAGGCGTGGGTATTATGATGTTACGGGTAGTCTTGACCGGAGGTACCGTAGACTGCCATCAGTTGCGCCTCCAAGTTGCGGTACTCGGGGGTGACCAGTTCCTGCTCATCGTCGCGGATTGTGATTAAAGCCATCTTATGTGTGAATATTGAAGATAGCCGTGACGTAGGCGGTTTCCCACTAACGGTCCATACCCCATGGACGGCGGACAAATGAAGCGTTTCGCCTCTCGCGTGGTCTATTGGGCTTCCTGGGTAGCCCGGGTTTCGCCTCCTGTTCGCTCAGGAGGAGACACATCTTGATGTGTGCCGCCTTGAACGGGGCTGGTATGGCCTTTTTGCATAGGTCACATAAAGTCGCCGGTCTGGGTTGGCGGGGCAACAAGGCCCGACGGGGACCATACTCCGGCGAGTTATGGTATGCGGCCTCTGCGCTGCTGGGGTCCTCATACTCTATAAATCCGCAGTACCCTTTCTCTCCTGTGGGGCTCGGTGTTGTTTCTTTGAAATGGGCAAATCTCATCACCCCATATTTTCTGAAGAAAAGGATGACCGTCGCGTAGTCAGTCCCGTATGGTACTCTTATGCGTATCGTCCGCGGGTCTTTCCTTGCCGCTCCCGGGTTGTCCCTGGGTAGGCCCAATACTCGGTGTACTGATGAACGATTCGGTGGCCGCAATGGGCGCAAAGAGGGTTGGTGCGGCTCGGTATCCTCGTTCTCCTCTTCTGAGCCAGTAGTCGGGTCCTCTACTTCTTCAGTTTCTACCGGGGTATCAGGTAGTTGATTTGCATTGAGCCGCGAAGCTATCGCCGGGTAGAGATTGTGCCCCGCGCGGATCAATGGTGATGGAGACCTGGATCACTCCTTCCAGGTTTTCGTTCACCGTGACGGTGCCCTTGACTCGGTGGGTGACCAGGAAGTCATTGATCTGTTCGATCGTGCATGGTTTCCGGACCACCACCACCAGCTCGTTAGATTTGGCCAAGTAGGCACCAATCACCTGGATTCCGGACATCTGAAAAAAAAAATAAAAATTTCGGGTTTAGGCACAATGGTTAAAGGCGAATAAATAATTGTTGTGAGGTGTAAAATTTTATTATTAATTGGTAACGATACGTGAGTTCTGAGTTTTGTGGTGTAGGAGGTTATGCGGGCTTATTTAATGTAGTTTCTCAGTCTGTTTGGATTTTCCAGACTCATTGGGGGTTATTAATTCACTAATCTTTTGAAGATAGTTAGAGGGTCGTTACTCGGGGTGGTCGCATCGTGATTCGACGATGGAGGGTGTTTCCTAGTGGTTTGAGCGTGGGTTGGCTCGTTTTTGTGAGTTTTATGCGGTCGCTGGTGAATTTCTTGAAGGCGTTGACATGTATTTTCGTGCAACTTTAGAATGCTGCGTTCTACGCTCTTTCCACAAAGATGGTGGTAAACTTGTCTCTCCCCATCTGGTCTGATCGATCAAGGAGAGACATCTTTCTGGGCTCAGCAGGACGAGCCCTG